>MU736376.1:136439-167642 GCA_026770625.1 Nicotiana glauca
TTATTTAATAAATAATAACAAAAGAGATGTGAATGGAAAATGGTGGGAAAAGAAATGGAGGGATGATCAGTGTGTTTTGCTGTCATCGAGTGGTTTGCTGATCATCGACTTTTTTGGTACCAACACTCCAGTGAGTTAAACCGTTCTATCCTGGGAGGATATATTCTATAACTTCGTGTACTTGAGGGGAATAATTTCCTTAAGGACACACTGTGTATTCAGTGGGCTCGATTTGTTCCTTTAACGTTTCAAAAATTATTTTGAAGTTCGAATATTATTTTCCAGAATTATTTCTACTAACTTTCTGTTTTATTTTTCAGAAAGATTACTGTTTTATTTACTTACAACAATATAGATAAATAACAATAAATATAGGATCACTTCTTAGAGCTCTTAAAAGGAGTTGAAGAGAATGAAGCCTCACACCGTCGTCGTCGACTTCAGCTTCGTCGATCGATGAGATTAATTTTTTGACAAAGTTTATTTAATTAATTATTAAAAAACTAATTAAGTGCCAATCAGTTAATTAACGGAATTAACTGAAATCCAAAAAATATTGAACGTTGGTTTTCCCTTTTGAACAGACACCTCTTCCTTTCAAATATCTCTTCACATTATGAACAGACATCACACCTCTTCCGACAATTGCCTATAAATTCCGAGGCATGGCTTCCTTTTCACACACTGGAAAAAATACAGAACATCCTTCCTTCTGAAAATCCTGCATTCTACTTCGCAGTTTTTCTTTTAAATTCGTAAGTGTGATTTTGCTCCGTTCTTTGAGTTCGTTGGTATCATGCAGTTTGTATTACCAATGTTGCAGGAAGGTTTATTCCGTTTCATCATGGGAGGCTTAATTCATTACCTTGGAAACTTGTGAGGGGGTTAAAATTCTTTAAGGATGCACAAGGAAATTGTGGACTCGGAATATTTCTTATAGTTTACTGTTTTTTCAGTTTTCTTTTAACAGTCTTTCTAGTTTTTTGTTTTAACACAATAGCGACAACACTTTGATCGTTGAACCTATTTTTGAGTAGAGACGTATGACGATAATACAGCAGATGAACTTGTTACACAGTACCTCCGAACTAAAAAACCAGCAGACCACACTAATGAGAGCTTACCGCGATTGATTTCAAGTTTACCTTTATAAGCTCCTTTCGGCTCTTAAAATCAGGAAGGGGGATGTAAATCCGCTTTTCTAGCCGCCTCCTACAGTAGTACAGCTAGCGAATCACCAATTATACAAGATCCAGAGATGAAATAGAACACAAATCAGAGTAATTAAAAAAAAACTAATATTGACTAGGAATTTTAGAAGTAAAGTTACTACCTCATCAAGACCCCAGGGGAAATTT
The DNA here is from genome assembly GCA_026770625.1 of Nicotiana glauca. Taxonomy (NCBI): domain Eukaryota; kingdom Viridiplantae; phylum Streptophyta; class Magnoliopsida; order Solanales; family Solanaceae; genus Nicotiana; species Nicotiana glauca. The sequence goes on from MU736376.1 coordinate 137,798, forward strand.
GTTGCTGCCAAAACTGTGACCGGTTTGCCTGCTGTATTTTTAGTGGAGTTGTTTAACCCATCGATCTGAACTTCTAGTTCAGACTTCAACCTTCGGGATATTTCATGCTCTCCAGAAGCCATAAGGAACATGCTCAGAGTTGATGAAGTTTTACAACTAGAATTAATTCCCTGCAAGTAACATTGAATATGTGAAGTATATACAAGTTTCATAATAAGTATTCATTAAACCTTTATAAATGTGCCATGTAGTTACAACCTGTACATAGCTGCAACTCAAAACTTATATATCAGCAAGAAATTCCAACTTCCATTGGATCAAATTGTATACTCGTTATGTGACGACAAATATATATATGAGATAATTTGGTTTTCAACTGGAAAAAATATTACCAGCTTATTTTTTTAATTTATGTGCAAGGAGAGGTTGTGAGTTCGAGTCTCCCCAAGAGCAAGGTGGGAAGTTCTTGGAGGGGAGGATGCTGGGGGTCTATTTGGAAACAGCCTCTCTACCCCAGGGTAGGGGTAAGGTCTACGTACACACTGCCCTCCCCAGACCCCACTAAGTGAGATTATACTGGGTTGTTGTTGTTGTTGTTGTACGTGCAAGGAGCATATCCACCTCTGATGAACAGCTTGTTACTAGGCAAAGGAAAGCAAATATGATGTGTGTTTGGTATGGACGAAGTTATTTTTCTCATGTGGAAATATTTTTTCAGGAAAACAGATCAAAATGTTTCAACAATATTTTTTCCTAGAAATGTTTTCGGTGTTTCGTTGGATTTTCGTAAGATATATACATAATATTAATAGGAGTAACAATGAGTTTAATACTAATATTTGTGAATTCGAAAGTATTTTGATGAAAATTTGTAAGTACTAAGTTTGACTAATAATGTCTAAAGGTAGCAATTAATATGAAGTTACAAGTTCAGATAGTTATAAAGAATATGACATCATTTAACCTTTTTGGAACACCCAAATATAATTTGGAGCTATTTATGTATTTTTATGAGTGATTTGAAGTGAAAATTTTAAAAAAGCAGTTTTTTGGAGTTTTTCATGTTTCTAAAAATTTTCAAATTCAACTTCAAGTAAAATTTAAAATTTTTATGGTCAAATTAATTTTGAAAAAATAAAAAAATTCCAAGAAAAATAATTTTTGTTATGACCATAAAGGCCCTAATTAAACTTCTGTTAATGTTTGTAAATTTAGATATTCAATCATCTTGACATCAATAAATAATTTCAGTTCACATTAGCTATTCAGTAATTATACTTTTTTTTTTCATATTAATTGTAAAAAATAGAAAGAGGTAACGGGTACTACTAGAAGAACAAACTGCGACTGGAACTCCCCAAAAACAAAAGCCAAAAATGGCGAATTCAGTAGTAATTCCCCGCATGTCTCTCATCTTCCTCCGCTCCAAATCCATGTCTTCTCTCACTATAATACCTCACACTATTTTCTCAATCTCAGAAAAGCTCCATCCCCTTTTTCTCAAAAAATCCCATTATTCACTTCATTTTTTCTCTACTACTTCAACTCCATACCCACTTCAATACGATATGATAATCTCCCGCCCTGCAAATTCCCCTTCACCAATCCAAAAATCCCGCCAAGAACGCTTCCTTCCCAATTCAAAACCTACTGATTTCGAACCCGAACCGAGTTCAGAACTCGGTTTCGACGATTGGGTCGATAGGAAATTGAATTCAAAATCATCTAATGAGGAACTCAATTCGGATAATATTATGAAAATGGATAAAGGGAAAAGGAAATATTATAATAAGAGGAGGAAAAGAATGTTTGGCGGGTCGGATTCGGATTCCGGGGATGAGAATAACCGGGGCAAGGATAATGAGTTTGTTGAGCTGAAGCAGGAAGTAGTGGAGCTACGTACATTGCACAAGAAGGAAGAAGATTTGTACTTTTATGATAATTTTGCTTACCCTTGGGAAAAAGATAAGCATTATAAGATGGTGTATCAATTAGAGAAAAAGCATTTTCCTGATCAGTGTTTTGATAAAGCTTTTCTTGAACCTGGACAATCAAATGAGAATGTAAAGAAGAGCAAAAAGAAATTGGGAATTAGGGAAAAGATAATTGAGAAAGATGGTGATGGTGGGGCTGATAAAAATTTGATCTTTTTTGAGGGAGAAGTAAAGTGTAATGTAAAGAATAGCGAAAAGAAAACTTTTGATGGCGGTGTTGATAAAAGTTTGATCTTTTATGAGGAAGGAGAAAAGGGTGTGAAGAATAGGGGTGAAATTAAGGAGGAAGGTAAAGTTGATGTATCGGAGAAGAAAGTGGAAGAGTTCTTCAAGTGTTTGAAGAAAGTTCCAAATAAGGAAAATGGTGTTGTTAGTGCTGAGCCGTTTCTAGCTACAAGGAGTACAGGGCTTCCTCCTAAATGGGATAGCCCGGGTGGGACAGTGGTATTAGTGAATAAACCAAAAGGTGAGTTTGAGCTCTTAATTGTCTTGACACTGGGATTTATTATGCGTGTTTGTTAAACGTTGATGTGTTTTTAGAAGAGTTAATATAAGAGCTTTAAGTTCTCATGTGAAGTAAATGTTAAGTTTGAGTTTATAATTGAACAAGAAGCATTAGTTACAAGTTGGATTGATAGACTAGAGATTCTTAATGCAATGCTTGAGAAGTTTGACTTCATTTCCTTGTTTGATTTTTTAAAATTGTAGGTTTACTCTTAGAGAGTCTTTTAGAGTCAGAGATAAGTAAAACTTGTTTGGGAGTGTGATATGTACATAACGAATTCAGCCAGTATATGGTTATAGATGAAAACTGCCCAAGAGTCTTATTTTCTGTAGTTTTGTACATCACAAAGCTCACGAAAAGGACTTCTACATTGAGTATCGAATGCCATAAATATAATTTACGAGTCAGGATTGTCTCTTATGATAAAGCCAAACCAAAGTTAGGAGGCTCGTGCATTTTGGGAAATGTAGTTATAAAAGCTTGGTTTTCTTCTTCTTCTTCTTAGTGACTATTAGTCTGAATTGCCTTACAGGTTGGACTTCTTTCACTGTTTGTGGAAAGTTGCGGCGTCAAACAAAAGTGAAAAAGGTACATCATTCCTAACCATAATCTAGGGGCTATTGATATGGTCTCAGAGAAGCAGTATGCGAACTCGTTTTAAGAATGTTTTCAAGATAAATTTTTCTGGTGATCTTTTGTATTTGAATTTTGAAGGTGCATTATCATGTTAGTCCTAGCAACAAGAACGAAATTCGAAAAACTTTTGGATGAGTGTTTTCACTTTAAAATACTTGATTATGTAGTTTGGTTATATCCATGCTGATTAATAGCACTCTTACTCCCATTTAAAAAAAAAAGAGCTTGAATATGGTTCTGATTTCTGTCTGAAGATTTACTATTTTGATTTTCTTTAACATATCTATTCCTAATGTAAGATACTATGAAATCTTAGATTTTTAAACAAGTATCAATTGCCCTCATCAAGTTTTATTATTCTTTTTGGTGTTGGACGCTCCGTTAGATCGATTCTCCTAAGGACTCTGTCCAGCAAAATCAGAGCTGTGGGCTGAAGAACATGTTGGGGCGAGGAAAAAAAGAGTACTTAGCAAAATTTGAGAGAATTAGTGTACATTTTTGAGCATTTTGTTATCTCCTTCCTCCAATGTTCATTTTAAATTGAAGACCTTGTAACAAACTTGTGTTTCGACAAAAGAATTGCCCCACTTTATTTTTTTTTTTTTTATGCTTATATTATATTCAGGTGATTGGAAACAGTCACCACATTCAGACTGAATACAAACTGAACTAAGGCATTTTTATTCCATTTTATTACCACCTTCTCCTTCAAATTCATCTTTTGCAGGTGGGCCATGCTGGAACACTTGATCCAATGGCAACTGGCTTATTGATTGTATGTGTTGGTAAAGCTACAAAGATCGTTGACAGGTAACTTGCAATAAGGTTTTAGTTGAATTAGTTTGAGAGAGATCTTTTCTTGTTTTTAATTTCCGTCTTTCTGAGCCGAGGGTCTATCGGAAACAACCTCTCTGCCCTATCGGGGTAGGGGAAAGGTGTGCGTACACATTACCCTCCCGAGAGATTTTACTGGGTAGTTGTTGTTGTTGTAGTTTGAGAGAGATCTCAAGGATTCCTGAAATTTGATGAGAGTTTCTTATTCCTGCTAATATTTTCCCCTTTGTCTTAGGAGGCTTATACACGTCTATAAACACTTTCTTTTAGTCTCTCGATACAGTTCTATGATGAATTTTCTTGAAGTCTGAATTGTTCTTGGCAGTTATCAGGGTATGATGAAGGGCTACAGTGGAATCTTCCGTCTGGGGGAAGCCACCTCTACCTGGGATGCAGATTCCCCGGTATTTATTATTTTATTTATTTTTTGAAGTTATAAATCTTCAGATAAAACTGGATCATGTGACTTAGTTCACCCCTACGAAAGTCTCATCTAAACAAATTAAGATGGCAAGATGAGAAGTTTCATGATAAAGTCAACATGAATAAATTCTACATGCACGCTCTAATTGATGTTACTCAAACTGGATCTAGTTATTTGTTTGCCCCAGGATTATCTTACTTACGTAAATTTGGATTTTGTAATATCTAGGTTATTCAGCGAGAGCCATGGGAGCATATCAAGGATGAGGACATAAAGAAAACAGCAGCGTCCTTTTATGGAGAGATATGGCAAGTCCCTCCGATGTTCTCAGCAATCAAAGTATGTTAATTTTAGTTGCAACACCTAAGCTCCTCCAATTATTGATTCTGCCGAATATAAATTTATCCTGTGCATATTTTGATTTTGATAACGATTATTACAACACTTTCTTACCCTGGATGAATATTGAATAAAATTATTGATACCAGATTTACACTTTCTTAAACAATTTTTTCTTAGTACTTTCAACATGCTTAATTTTGCTCTGAGTCATGAAATTTAGCAATCTCATGAAATGAAAACATGTTGAATCAACTCCAGCTATATCTTCAGTCAATGTAATGGCCTAGTTGCTGCTGATACTATTTGTATTTAACATAAGCTTAAATCAAAGAGCGTGCTGATTCAGAAAAGATAGATGTTACTTCTTAGTCTGTAATTGTATGAGTTGTTATTTTCTCTTTCCTTTAATTAGTTCATCCATTTTTTGCCAGCTTCATCAGAATTTCTCTCGGGTGACCAAGCATACTCAGATTTAGTATTGCGTTATTACTTATTAGACTCCGTCTACTTGTGATAGGTTGGTGGTGAAAAGATGTATGAGAAAGCAAGAAGAGGGGAAAGCATCGAACTTTCACCGAGGAGGATTTCAATTTACGAATTTGACGTGAAGCGGAGTTTAGATGACAGGTTATTTTGTTGAACTCTTCTAGTGCTAATCTTGTGCCACATGGATGTCTCAACTCTTTGAAAATCATCTCTATGTGAGTATTGTCTGTGCGTACGAGTTAAAACTCTAGCCAAGGTTCTCTCAAAGTGTCTAAACATTCTTAGGGTGCTCCCAAAGTGTCTTACGATCTCTATACTGCATTGAATTCTTTAGTGCTAAATGTACACTCAGTTTTGTTTGAGGGTGAGGTGGAGAACTCGTTCTGATTGAAAGCAAGTAATATATTTCTCACAGAGTGCTTTATTGGAGTTGCACAAGCTTCCTCCCGGCCCTCCCTTGTGCGGATTTATTTATTAAGTACTTCAAAAGTTTTATTAGAACCATAAAAGGTAGCATCTTCTTGATTTGCATCCCCCTGATTCTGAAGCATGTCTATATTTCAGGTATGCTTTCATGTGAAGCATGTCTATGTTCCAGCCAATTACTTCTAGAGGAAAATGAGTAATTCTTGAAGTATGTCTATATTCCAGACATGTTTTTTCCAGATATGCTTTCACGTGAAGCAGAAATAGAATATTTGGGACAGATATACGTATAATTTGCATGCATTTCATGAGCATGTATTTTGGTTGCTAATGGTTGTCACTCCACTAACCTGGTTTATTACTTCACCAAAAGTTTCATATTGAAGATACTTTTTTTTTTTCTATTATTTTCTTTTTTTCCCTTTTTTGAATTGGCAGACAGAATGTGATTTTCCGAGTTAGATGCTCAAAAGGTACCTATGTCCGATCACTATGTGCAGACTTCGGGAAAGCTCTTGGCAGGTACCATATAAAGATAATATTCGTTTTAATATTAAAAAAGCTTCTACATTTTGTGATAGATGATGAGAAATGACAAATGTTCAGTGATGCATAACTTCTTTTTAATTCTTAATGTTCTTTTAAGTGGATTCAAACCCAAACTGAAATTTTTACTTGCAGTTGTGCTCACTTGACAGCTCTAAGACGAGATTCAATTGGTAAGAGACAGTAATTTTAAGTTCAGTTTTTATTGAAAGTTGCTGTAAGTCTTGGGTTGCCTTGTTTTATATCTGAAAATAGTTGTGAAAAAGGATTCCCTTTATCTGGAACATCAAGAGATAAGGGAGGTCTTCGTTGAATTTTTGATTGCTGCGAGCAGCTTGTGGTAAGGGTTTGTGACAATGCTGTTGTAGTATTAGAGAGTGTTACCTGAATCTTACACCTAACAACACAGCAGAGAACACCATATATCCTTTTATTTGAAGCTAGTCTTGAATTCCACAAGCCGAACCCAGTCCTGATTGTTGTTCAGTACTTAGCTAATTGTGCTCTCTTTACCTCACAGGAGAGTACTCAGCAGACGATGCTTGGGAATTTCGAGAGTTGGAAGAGGCAATCACCAAAGGATATTTGTAAGATTCTTGGAAATTCCAGTGAGCAGAGTTACCCAATACCTGTGCTGGTGGAAGACTAGAAGGTAGCAGGTACCGGTGGAATAGTCGAGGTGCGCGCAAGCAGCCCGGACACCACCATTGTAAAGAAAAAAAAGTCTTGGAGATTCCACATTTGTTGGTGGCAATTGGAGATCTATACTAGCTACCTTAACCTCAACGAAGGATTCAGGCACTTTACCTCTTTCCTTGCTTTTTCCTACTTCCCTTAGTTTCCGGGCAGAAGTGTTTTAAGTTATATAATTTATAAGTTGAAGATAAGGATGAAGTAATCGCTCTTTGTATATCAACCATTTCTGGTATTAATTGCACTTATTTTTTGGTGACAAACTTTAGTATGGCATCTTTTTAAGTGTAAGTGCTACAAAAATGGGATCATTCTTTATGGCATTAGAAATGAAATAGGCCTATTGCATTATGGAGTTTGCTATTTTATCCTATGTCGATAAATTAACAAAAACTTCAGTATGTTACTAGCATTTCAAATATTAAATTAAACTACTCTCAAATATTGATGGCCAAATTTCAACTTGTAAATAATGACCCTTTAGTATGACCATAAACTGATGATACCCTCGACACTATCTTCAAGATGTTAGCATGACTATATGAAATAAGCACCTAGACAGGAGTTAAGACTTTGAACTCAAACAAGCATAAAACATAAGTTATCAGGAGGCTGGGACGAAAATGAATTATATTACTAATAACACAAAACAAGGAGAATGCAGAAATTTCTTTCTACCCACTTGGAACTCTAAGCCATCATTAGATATTTGCACACAACAACGTTTGGCATCCTACGAAAATTCTAAATCGTGTGAGCATCCCACCTAAGTAGTTGTAGAATTAGGGGGATCAATTCCCATTGCCTTATAATAGGCCATCTCTGCATTAGCCATGCGATCCTGAAACATTGTCCATTCTCTTCTACACCTTTCTCTTACCTGAACCAAAATAAATGTTGGACTTAGACATATAATCAGAGATCAACATACTTCTTTTGTAACAAGATTACACAAACACTTGCAGAATCATGCATGATTGGGAAGTATGGGTTTGAGTTCACATACATTAACATAATATTTTGTGATATATAATGAACACAACAAGCATCTCAAATTTCATCTATGAACACAAAAATTTGAACGTGATTTGACATATTCATATGCCAATTTAAAATGTGATTAAATTGTTATTAGTTTTTTTATTCAAATTTTCCTTAATCATCAGTTTTTCATGGTCAAATTTCAGTATACAGGAGAATGAAATACAGCACATACCCCTTCCCATGGTGCCTTGCCATTCTCTGATTTACCCTGTCGAAATAAAATAGAAAATAATCATTACAGCCAACTTTCATGCTAGTCTAATATACTCCAACAAGATAAAGTTGGATATACCTGGCTCCCAAGTGATGGAACAGTTTGATGCACAATCCACTGAGCATCTACAACTCCTATCTTTTCATGTGCCGGCTGCTCATCCAAAAGCATTATTAGGAATAAGACCATTTGAAACAGAACATATGGGAATATGTCCCGCACATCTTAAAGTATACTACTAACCTCCACACATCTCCTAAGAGCAAAATCAAGACCCCACCCATGGACCAAGTCATTCTGCAATAAAGAATCAAGAATTCAGATGTGCAGTAACCAAATGGATAGCAATCCTCCTCCCCCCTTCGCCCGCATAGTCTTTTTCGTTGGCTGCAATGAATGGAAAGATATTTAATAATTGATACCTGGATCATATGCCAAACACACCGCCAGGCCTCTCGAGAGAAAACTGGTGCCATGATCTCGATAAATCTGATTGCCAACGAAATAACAGTTAATATTGACACCAAACACAAAGTGGCATCAGTAGTTATTGGTAAATATCATGCATTCCATACGCTGCACAAGGTGGCAAATGTGGATCAGCGCACCAGCCTGGTCTTTCTTCTGTTTCCCTGCAAGCAGAAGCAATAAACTGTAAATGAGATCAAGCTATGTGTGCATGGGATGCTGTAATCAGAGCGGTTGTAGGTATAATGCAAGTACTATGTTCCCTACTTGTGAATTTCAGTGTCATTTCGCCCTTTTGTCATTTGCCACGTCAACCCACTGTTTGGTGCTAAACCAGGCTGGGAAATATCCAAACCATGTTTTGCCACCAACTTTATATATCTGCAGTTGCACTGAAGGCTTAAGAGTCCACAGACAATTCAAAATATTGATACAAACGACTCTGAGAATAATCATAACTTACTCCTCCGCGTTAAAATTCTCAAGACCCAAGTCTTCATCCCAGATGAATATATAGTCATAAGGTGCTACAATGTCAGGATGCAGAAAACGTTTTGCATACCACCTTTCAACAAAATGAATAAACTTTATACTTGCCACAAATCCATCAAAGATATTGAAGAATTGAGGATAAAAAAGAATTCACAATAATAGTTACCATTTAGTTTGTTTCGGTGTACTGACATGGATAGCCCGCTTTGACCACTCAAGGTCATCCCATTCACTTGTTTGACCATCATAGTGAAACAGCATAATAGTAAAGTTCTCTGAAAACTGTTTACAATACAGAAAAAATAAGCATGCCGAGATACATAAGTAAAATTTTGGACTTAAATCTTCCCAAGTTGGCAGCAAACCAACCCTTTTGTTAAGCTACATTTTCTTTCTATCTTTTTGCTCATCTCTGGTAACCCTAATTCATAATGAGATTAAAAGTGGGATTGACGATAAGATTGATATTTGTCGGGAAAAAAGTAATTATTCACTGATGTGTTAAATGATTTGCAGAGCTTCACCAATAAACTTGCATGCATGCAACAGACTAAGGAAAACATTATACATAAGAACATCGAGGATAGCACATAAAACAAGACAAGACTAGGCTGAAAAACAGGGCAAAACATTAAACCCAAAAACAAGAAATGAAGCAAAAACATGACATAAAAACTCATTTGAGATTGGAGGTGGAGCTAGTGGAATTATCAAAGGAATATATAATTGCCCTTATCAGAAGTCCAATCCCGTTCCCTCAAACACAGTCTCATCTAAATGAGATGAGCCAAGGTCTGAATTTTATGGTGCAAAAGTTACAAGCATATACTCCCTCTGTTTCAAAAAGAATGAACCTATTACTATTTGGGGAGCCAAACGAGGTTTTCTTTTACCATGTTTTTTGCAAATAGTTTTAAAATATTATGAATTGTTAATTACCGTAACTTGTAGTACCTTTTATGTAGTTTCTAAATATGTAAATTTTATTTCAAAAATCTTAAAGAATCTATGTCCAAATTCACATCGAGAAATAGTCAACTTGACCCTCGTACTCCGAAAAGGTTCAAACAAATTGAAAGGGAGGGGGGTATTAGTGCTGCTTCTGATCCCTTATCCATGAATAAAAGAACCCCTGAAAATGACAGAGCAGGGCTCACAAGAGCAAGTACAAAGAAAAAAAAGCTAGAGAGGCTTGGGCACAACCTTTTTCACTGCTGCATCAATGTTACTCTTCTGCATGAGGCCGACTGTGAAGGTCACAAGGTACCTTGGTTTGATGATCAAGTCCTGCATATCAATAATGAAGCTGATTATCATAGAGGGATATAGTACATGATCGTTATGTTTTCTTATCCAAAGAAAAAGGGAAGGAAAAGAGAGAGAGACATGGACATCGTTCATTTTTAACGTACAACGGCATCCTAAAATAATATTTTAGCTGCCCTTGCAACGGTTCGTATCAGTCATAATAGCGGGATAACATAAATTTCAGTGTCCAACACTATATGGCAAGCTATAGCAAAATGTTTGTTTTAGCACCAGAAACCAGAAGGATGCAAGTATGTCTATTAGCCCACTTCAGCAGTTCTTATCAGTCATCATAGCAGTAGGCATTCTGCTAATATTTTTATTCAACTAAGCAACTACTGGAGAATCAACTCATATCCAGAAATCAACTTTAAAAATTGGTTAATTCCATGAATGGAGTTATGGAACAAAGAGGGTATAAGCAATTTGTTAAAACATGGATTAATTTCTTTGTATATCAAGTCTCGAATCATGCCATCAATTTGCATAATGTGAACTGGTGGGCGGTAGCTGTTGCCAAATAAAAAGAAGAATTAATTGAGTGCTTCAAATTGGAATAATCGCTGAATTGACGAACCTCACTGGGCAGGCCCCATAATCTGCGAGTATAAAGATCAGATTCAGATGCTACGATACCGGGCGGTAACCTCTCGGCACCTCTGGGATTTGACGGAACCCAAATCTGCTAGATTTCCACAAATAGCATAAATATTGAACAGCACTTGTCTAGAAACTTCCAAAAAATAGAAGTGCAATCTTAAACGAGTGACAAGTAAAAATACCTTTGGGTCATTATTCTTGTGTGAGCTGCCACCACGTCCTTTTAGGGAATTCAAGACATTTAATAAAGCTTGAGATGAGAGGCCTGAGTACTTGTCCTCTATAGTTAGATCAATTGATTGGAAAAGATTAGTAGGTAAGGGCAGCTGCAAAATTGAAATCCACAAGCACAATACCTTATCAGCTCTTATTCAACTGATACTTTAAAAGAAAAAATGGCACATTAAATACGATTATATCAAATTCATTATCAAAAGTAGATCCCCTTGCCTTGGTCAATGAAATTGTAGGAAAGGTTACACCAAGGAAAAACCCAAATACAACTCCAATAAAAGTAGTGACGAAAAGCCTCATCGTTTCATTCCGTCTTCTCGAGATTGGGCTGTAGATATTCAACAGTAACCTAAGCTCATTACCACTGTTAACATTAAATAAATGGATCAACCAATCAAAATCAATCACGCCTCAATCCCAAACTACTAAGGATAACTATATGAATAAAGACCCTTAAAATACTTCAAATATTAAAACCTTCGCTTCATAGGCGTCCCCATCTTAATTCACAATCCTTTAGCAGTAGTTTCACAACCAGAAAAGAAGAATCTGCAATGAGTTTACTAACATCTGCTTAGCCCAAATGTACAAATGTGAGTTCAAATATTTCAAGCGCTCCACACTAGAAATTCACTATTTTTATGGCAATTTGGCCAACAACCTACAACCAGAAAGTAAAAAAGATCAGTACTTTGCAATTACTATCACTTTACTATGGTAAAGTGCCCATTTATCCCTTCATTCTATTACAAATATTAACAAATCTTTAGTAATTAGTTCACTTGGTCTATACTCTATAGTAGTAAGTTCAAATTCAAATCTTCCATAGTTTCTAAAAGAGAAACAATTTCAAAAAATTGCTTTAAAATGCTCTAAAAACAGAAATAATATTCAAATATTATCCTAAAAAGACGCAAAATTTACATAATATGCTCAAAAAACATATCTGAAGACAAAAAAAAAGTTTAAATTCTGAATCGAACCTGAAGTTGCTGATCTGGAGGATTACGAAAGTGGCCAAAAGCGAAAGAGTTGCGAAAATTCCCGTTTAATGTTTCATCGAAATCCTTAGGATGTTTAATATAGGAAAAAATCCAACCTTGGAATTGTCAAAGAGAGCATATATACTCTCTGTCCTGATGTCTTTGTAAGTAAACAAAAACCAAAGGAAAAAATAGTGTCTTCTACCTGGGACCAGTCCTCTTTCCTTTTGAGTAATTTTTTAGTTTTTGTTTTTGTTTTTCTTTCAATTTTGAATGACAGACGCACTTTTTCTGCTTTATTAAAATCAAAATTTCACACTTTTTAGTTATTTTCTAAGCAAGTTAAATAAGCATTTTGTGCAGAAATTAATATATATATATATATATGGTAGTGCCAGAATTTTGTGGAACCAGATATGTAAAATATGAGTCCACAAATATGTGAGATAAAAAATAGATATTCAATACATTCTTGTTCGTAATATTGAATTGAATGTTTTTTGTTAGCATTAGTATTGATTTGATTTTAGTTTGGGCTTTTATTAACATTGTTTAATTTACTAATATTAATGGCTATAAAACTTATTGGAGCATCAGAAGTTCTAAATCTAACCTTGAAATAATACCTTAAAAGATAAAATTATGAAATTTTTTAAGAAATATTTATAAATTACATCACAATAAGTATATTTATATATTAAATATAAATAAAATTTCGATATATGTAATGTCGGGTTGGTCTGGTTTCGGTTTGACTTTCTTTAGTTAAAAGTTAAAACCAAACCAATCAAATTATCGTCGTTTTTTTTTCCAATACCAAATCAAATCAAACAAAACTATAGTCGGATTTTTTTCTCGGTTTGACTCGAATTATCGGGTTGGTGCGGTTTGTCGATTTCCTTTGTACACTCCTAGTTGTGAGACACAAAATAAAATCACTCCGCATACAGGCCATCATCCATAGTATCCGACGAAGTGCGTTAAAATGGTCAATGGAGTGAGTGCACGAATCTTATAGCCAGCGGCGGAGCCAGATATATTTAAAGGGTGTCAATCTTCGTCGAAAATTACACCATATAGCTAGATAATGTTTGCTCTAAATGTATATATACTATATATTAACACTCATTAAATTTTTGTTAGTTTATTTTTTTATATTTTGACCGTCTTAGCGTAAATCTTGACTTGCTAATATTTACATCCCAATATTTAATTTACAATTAGGTACGAAATTACACTAATCATAAAAATTTAGGCAAATGTGAACAAATTGAAACATAAGAAGAATCAGCCATTAAATTAATTGGTGATTAACTATTGTTACGACTTGGAGAACATGGGATTTTTGCTTTTCCTGTTGGCTTTTTTAGTTGAACGTGACTAGAGATTTGGAAAGCTTCGTTTACGCCAAAGGCAAAATTAGCAACGGACCCACATACTAATCATACATAATTTTTCTCCAATAAACTTTAATTAATGTTCATCTCCAATAAACTTTAAAATATAACTCATAGCCTATTTGTTAACCGAAGACTTTAGTATATAACGCCAAGCTTATACATTTATATCGACACTTTTCCTTGTGACCTTGTTTTCTTTTTCACTATTTGCATACTGTTACAAAGTTGTTGCATGATAATGTATCTTCACCAGTTCATTCAATTGAATAATGTATTATTTAGAAAGGAAGTATAATTTAGTGCCATATCTTTCATACTAATTTCTTTATGATGTTGACATGACCTAAAGAAATTATAGAACGTTGAGACAATTTGTTCAAAGTCAGACGGCAACAATGTCAGAAAATACATTAGGAAGAAACAAATGGAGATCAACAGATGAAACAAAGAAAATATTGTGATTAATGTCCTATACTTGTTTGTTTTCCTACATAAAGCACAAGGTTATCCCCTGGACTGGCACAAAACAAAAATATATTACTAAGAAAAAATTAGCAGAATGCATAAACTCTTTCTCCCCTCTTGGAACTGTAAACTAGATAACTTTAGGCTAATAAACAAAGTGCTTAAGTTCTATGCTCTAACGATGTAAAAAATACTTACATAATCAGGTCGCTCATAAGGTAAATTACAAGTAAAAGCATTTATTGGTAAGCTAGTAAAAATGGTAAGTAACTACGAACAGTGTAAAACATCTTTGAAACTGTTAGTGCCTATAACTAAAATCCATAAAGAAGTGTCTGGCGTCCTAATCATGTGACTTTCCACCTAATGAGATGTAGAATTAAGGGGATCAATTCCCTTTTGCCTTGTAATAATCTTTCTCTGCAGCAGCCATACGCTCTTTGAACATTGCCCATTCTCTTTTACACCTTTCTCGTACCTAAGACAAAATGAATGCTGGACTTAGACAATTTAATCAGAAATCAGCATATTTCTTTGTAACAAGATCGCGCAAACACTTGATGAACAGATAGAAACATCATGGAGAAGCTACCTCCAAATCATGCATTATTAGGAAGTACGGGTTTCAAGTTCAGACAGAACAATTACTGTTGTGTGATACAATGAAAAGAACAAGCATAATTTCATCCATGAACCCAAAATTTGAACTCAGTCTAAAAGTTCATATGCAAATTCAATGCGTGATCATATTGTTGTTGTTTATTGATTATTCATATTTTCTTTAACCATTGATCTCTCTTGGTCAAATTTCAATTTAGCGGAGAATCAAATATTGCAACTTACCCCTTCCCACGGTGCTTTGCCATTCTCAGCTTGTCCCTGTCGAAAAAAGATAATCATTCCAGCCAACTTTTAACTTAATCCGACATAAACCAAGGCTGATACAGGGATATACCTGGTTCCCAAGTGAAGGAACAGTTTGATGCACAATCCACTGAGAATCTACAACTCCTATCTTTTCATGTGCTGGCTACTCATCCAAAAGCATTATTAAGATAAGGCTAGGTGAATAAGAATATAGGAGAATTATACCACACTGCATAAGGTGGCTACTTACTTCCACACATTTCCTGAGAGCTAAATCAAGACCCCATCCATGGACCAAGTCATTCTGCAATAACAATTAAGCATTTCACATTTGCATTTATGAAATGGTTCATATCCTCCTTCCCGGTCTTCTGTTTGGTATATACTATAACATTTACTCTAGATTTTTCACTTTTACAGGATTATTTTACAGATTGTCGGATGGGCCAGGGGTGGAGGGAAAGCTGCTCTAATAAATGGCAAAAAGAACGAAAAACATTATATTACCTGTATCATATACCAAACACACCGCCATGCCTCTCGAGAGAAAACAGGTGCCATGATCTCAACGAATCTGAGCAGACAACATAAAAAGTAAAACTACTGATACCAACCATCACGTGAGAAAGGTATTTCGTAGTAAATATCATGCTTTAACATACGCTGCACATGGTGGCAAATGCGGATCAGTGCACCAGCCTGGTCTTTCCTCTGTTTCCCTTCAAGCACAAACAATAGACTGTATATGAGATCAAGCTATGTGTGCATGGAATGCTTTAATCTGTGCAGTTATAGATAGTAATGCAAGTGTCCCTACTTGTGGACTTCAGTGTCGTTTCGTCTTTTCGCCATCCGCCATGCCAACTCAATATTTGATGCTACACCAGGCTGTGAAATATCCAAACCATGTTTCCGCACCAACTTTATATATCTGCACTTGCATTAAAACATTAGAGTTCATGAAATTCAACATTTATGATTTACAAGAACGTGAGGAAAATCATTCTTACTCCTCTGCATCAAAATTCTCAAGCCCCAAATCTTCGTCCCAGATGAATATATAGTCATATGGTGCTACAATATCTGGATGCAGAAAACGTTTCGCGTACCACCTTTCAACACAACAAATAAATTTTCTCTTACTAAGTCCATCAAAATGTATTGAAACATTGAGGATCAAAGGAATTCACAAAAGCAGTTACCATTTAGTTTGTTTTCGTGTACTAACATGGATAGCCCGCTTGGACCACTCAAGGTCATCCCAATCACTTGTTCGACCATCATAGTGAAACAACATAAAGGTAAAATTATCTGAAAACTGTTAAATATGGAACTGTAAGCATGCACAGCCACAAAAAAATTAAGGTAGGTTTGATATGTGGACAAGATGACTGGAAATTATAATCCAACTGAGTAATATGCTGGGACTATTGCTGGAAGTGTATCTTAGTTAGCGGCACATACAGGATGTAATCTTGGTTCTAGGGAAGCAACAACATCATTAGCAGTTACGACAATAAGGGATAAAACAACAGCAATATGACCTTTTTGGTGAAGATAAAGAAACATCAAACAAGGTTTTGCTAGTGACTTGTATTAACAATCACGCAAAAAAAATTCTTGTATCAATCCAAATAGTTAATGCTTAGTTTAGCATTTAAAAAAACAAATATTTATTGCTTTCATTCTACTGAATTAAATATTGACTAGAAAAAACCAAACAATTAACCTAAAAACAAATATTAAAAAATGGATAAGCTTCACATTTCCGTTTGTCAAAGGATCGACGTTTCTGGCAATTTTTTGCTGTCCTCAACTTGTTATTTTTTGGTTCCAACGGAGAAATATGAGTATTAGAATCATTATTGGGTCTCAAACGTGACTTTTGTAAAGCATTTAGCAACATAAACATGACTGCATTTGCAGGCAAAAGCTATATGTTAGATTAAGTTGCAAAGAAACTTAGGTTAGGACTTATCTAGTCCCTTATTAACAAATAAATGATCCCCCCCAAAGGACAAGGCCAGGGCTCAAAAGGGTTGAGCCTAACCTTTTTGACTGCAGCATCAATGTTATTTTTCTGCTCGTAGCCAACTGCAAAGGAGACAAGATACCTAGGTTTCATAATCAAGTCCTGCAGATCAATTGATGAAACAGATTAAAATAGAATGATTAATGTGTAGTCATTATGTTTCCCTATACCAGAAAAGGAACAAAATAAGAGCTAGTGTGTGTGTGAGAGAGAGTGTGTGTGTGTGTCTGAGAGAGAGAGAGAGAAGCATCACTGAGGGCTTTAACTTATAATGGCAAACAAAAATCATGTTTCAGCTGGCATGATTCTCATCTATCATAGTTGATTATGTGAATTTCTCGAAAACTATTGTTAACAGCTATGGCATAATGTTTCTTCAAGCCCTACCGAACCAGGAGGAGGCAAGAATGTCATTAGCCCACTTCAGCAAGCTCATTGTTTCCAATCAGGAATTCTTGGTTTCCTGTCCATCTAAAAATATTGAAGCAAACTACTTTTTCTTATGATAGATTTCATCTGGTTGTAAAAGATTGTTACTATATAGTTAAAAGGGTGTATCACAAGCAATTGTTAGTTTAATAAGAACTCCTTCTGTCCAATTTCTTTGACTTATTTAAACTATTAGAGACTCAACCAATATCTCTGAAGTCGACGTTAAGATATGTTAGTTCCGTGAAGTGAACATGTCATTATGTATGGAAAGAAGCCTTTTTAGTAATGTGTTAGCACATGGATCAATTTCTTTGCATTCTGAACCTCACACTATGCCGTTGATTTTCAAAAGAAGAATTGTCAATTGACTACTTAAGATAGGCGTCAAGGCTGAAAAATACAGACCTCACGGGGCAGGCCCCACAACCTTCGAAGATAAAGATCAGACTCAAACGCAATAATACCCGGTGGTAACCTCTCAGCACCTCGAGGGTTTGATGGAACCCAAATCTGCAAGATTTATGCAAATAGCATAGGTCTTGAAAGGCGGTATAAATTTCCAAGAGAAAACGCAATCTTATCTCCATATAACTAAAATTGACTCTCAATCTCTGAATGTAATAATGAAACGAGAATAAGAAACTCTGCTGCACCAAAGTGTCAAGAGTAGCTTCTTGGAGCCTATAAAAGCAAAATTAGTATACCTTTGTGTTATTATGCTTGTGTGAACTGCCTCTATGGCTCCTCAGGGAAGAGAAGACATTTAATAGATCTTGAGTTGAGAGGCCTGAATACTTGTCCTCAATGAAAGAGAGATCAATTAATCCGAAAAGACTAGAAGGTAGGTTCAGCTGCAAAATTGACATATACAAGCAGGTTACTTATCAGCTCTTACTCAAGGGACACTTAAGAGAAAAATGGGCTGGACTTAGTTAACAAGCACTGGTACTATCTTATTTTAATGTATGCATACACTGATATGCACATGCGCGCGCACACACATATCAACATAATCCATTGATTCTAAATCTTGAATACACTTTCCATCTTAAACATGTATATATATCATATCAAATCCGAAAAGTCAAATTAGCACCCTTGCCTTGGTAAATGAAAGTGTAGGAAACGATACGCCTAAGAAAATGCCAAGCACAATTCCAGCAAAGGTTGTTACAAGAAGCCTCATCATTTCATTTCGCCGTCTAGTGTTTGAACTGTCACAGTAAGTGTAGTTAAAAGCTTTATACCACCCTTAAAGCTAAATATTCTCTCAAGAAAAAGGCAATAAAGGCAAGCTGGCGAGAGG
Source organism: Nicotiana glauca (assembly GCA_026770625.1). NCBI lineage: Eukaryota > Viridiplantae > Streptophyta > Magnoliopsida > Solanales > Solanaceae > Nicotiana > Nicotiana glauca. The sequence goes on from MU736376.1 coordinate 156,529, forward strand.
TAGCAGGTACCCCATGGAATAAGTGAGGTGCAAGCAAGTTGGCCCGAATAACACGTTCATAAAAAAAAAGGCAATAAAGGACCCATAAATAAATCACTTAAAAATAAATAAAAAACCTGCGTGTAGGTGTCCCCATTCTGTTCATGATCCTCGAGGAGCAGTTTCAAAATCACAAAAAGAGAAGCTAACAGACTTGAGCCAAGGAGACTTCCAATAACCCACAACAGAAACAGCAAACTCTATCGCAGTATGGTCAACCTAAAATCCAGAAAGTAAACATCATAAGTTTAAGGTATATGCCCTGATAGTATTTACACAATTAGGCCACTAGGTAATTATAGGTAAATCTCTTTTTAAATTATCATTCTATATATAGGGGGAGGAGAAGGGGGGAAATAGGGGAGGAATTACAAGGTGGAGCATCGAACCTTCACCAACAAGGTAAGTGTTCCGGTAGCAACCAACTGAGCTACTAAGATTCCCCTGCAGTCTCTTGATAAGCATTAGTTGACTAAAAAACAAAAAAAGGCAGCCCAGTGCACTAAGCTCCCGCGGATAACCATTAATCGACTATTTGATAAAAATGGCAATTGATCTATCACATGTTATAATCCGCTGATAGAGTAAAAGAAATTACTTGTCAATGTATTTAAATCATTCCTTTGCGGTTACTAACATTTGAGCGCATAAGTATAAACAGAATCAATCTTAGTCCCCCACCACCCACCCACAGCCTCCTTTTGCCCCTTCATTCTATTCCCAATGCAGCAGATCAAATTAGATCTCTGGAGCAATACTAATCAGTTCAGGCTTCAAATTAATACATAAATCTTGTCGGGAAAAGGCGATAATTATATGGAGAAATTACTGAAAGCTCTGTAAATATACCTGAAGTGGCTAATTCCTGAGGATTAATGGCTAATCAATCAACTGCGGCTCAGTGGCAATTAAGTTGGGCAAAATTGTGATGTTTATAGGTAAAAATTCAACGTTGGACTCGTCAAATAGAATGCTCAAAGACTTTTAATTTGATTGTTCTTAGAAGTTAGAGAAAAAATTAGGGCTTAGTCAACGCTAGTAAGTGTCATGTTCCAGCACGTCGTTAGTAGCGGGAAATTTGAAATGAATTCTGAAATTAAGTGGGATTTTATAACAGACGGAGCTCAGATTAGTAAAAACGCCTAAATAAACGAGGTCATTAATATGTTTAACTTGTCGGAAAACAAATTAACTTGCGTACTTTTTGATAAAGTACTAAGTTCGGTCAATTGGTCATTTCTTGTTTTATTTCTGTACTTTTAAGAGGCCTAAATTTGTTTGTTTCTTGTTATAAATATTAAATAGTACTCCATCCGGTTTACAATAAGTGTCTAATTTAGTTTTTCATTTTAGTTTAAAATAAGTATCAAATTATGTAATTAAGAAAAAATTTAATTTATTTTTACAAATTAACCCTATGTACATATCCCTAAAAAAATTTCTTACTCCTCACATTAAATGTTTAATTAGGACTAATTTAGTCATACTAGGTATTTTTGTATTTAGTATTTTCCTAATGAGCGTGCTAAAAGCAAATTGGACACTTACTATGAACCGAAGGTAGTATTGTCTTAGAGTTTTTAGGGTTTGTTACTTTGTGGCTAAGAGTTGATCCCAATATTAACAAGAGTTTTCTCGCTACTTTTCTTTGCAATACTTTTTTTCTTTTATTTTTTATTTTATAATACGTTATCAGCACAAAACTTAAATCAATAAAAATTGTCTATATCTTTTATTATTTTATAATACATTATCAGCACGAAGCTCACATCAATGAAGATTGTCTACTTGAATCTATTTTCTTGAGTAGGGATGTATTTTTACTCATTCATTTCTTTTGGCTTTTGTTTTACATAATCATATATTTGCTTCACTCTTTGAGTTATGAGTATGAAGATATAATTTAATATGTTTCCTGAAGAATGCATGCCGAGATATTAGGCGGTGTTTTAATATTAAAGTCTCACCCTAATTTTAACCTTGGTTGTCCCTGGCTAGAACATCATGAAAAGATATATGCCCTGCCATGATGACATGTAACAAAATTAACATCACGTTGATACTAACATAGGTAGTTGAAATATCATTTACCTTTTCTCAGTTATACCGTTTCACTTCATGTAATATCTTAATGCTAATGCAATTTTAATTATAGTGTATCAAATTGATTAATGCTACGTCATTATTTGTTTTTACATAAAATATTTTTTAATAAAAATATCAAACATATCCCTTTCTTCTCAAAAAAAACACAAACCTTCCTCCTCTCTCCACTATTTCATCTCTGCCTCTTCTATTTAGCAGCTCGACTAACACAAACCACCACCCTTCCTCTTCCGTCTGAAAATACTCAATCAAACATACTTTTCTTGTGTCCTGATTTTTCTCCATTATTACAATCCATTCAATCAACCATGGTATTCCTGTTGCCACCGTCGCCGCCAATCACTCCAAAACCAACATTATCTCTCCTCTTCTCTTCACATTCATGTCACCTTTTCAAAACTCAGACATCAAATGAATTTAAGAAAATCTATCCTTAAATTTTCTTTCAAGGCAAACACCCAAGAAGCAAGACCCAAAAAAATGAAAAGGAAAGAGAAGAATGTTTCACTCAGTAATTCCTACCTCAAAATCCTTATTGATCCCTCAAGCTATAGTCGGCAAAATTTATAAAACTAACAAAATCAAGCTTTGTCGTCGTCGGCAGTCGATGATGACCCAATTTTTGGCTTGGAACGCTATTTCCAAGCTTCAGCGTCTCTTAATTCTTCGGTGTTTTCATTGTCATCTTCGGTTATTTTGAGAAAAATAAAAATTGAACAACGTTGTTCCTTGACTAGCTGCTCTGCTATCACTTTGGTCTTGTCATGTGGTATATTATTAATTTTTAATTTTTTTTTGTCATAGCTCCAGTTGATTGCTAAAATTGGAGGTTAAATAATGTAATGGTGTTTGAAAAAGCTTTGCCTGAGAAACAAAATCTAGTATTAGAGAGTGTGGAGCTATGCCAATTTTAATGGCATTTTTTAGGGATTTGAGGGGGGTAAGAAGAAGCGGATGGGATAGAGAGGGGCGAGATAATGGCTAGCATTGTCTTTTGTTCAATTTTTTAAAACTTTTTTGACTTTATATTTTTTATTACTTTTATCTTCGGATTTTAATAATTTATTGTTAAAAATGTTAATATTCACGTTCACTGCCTCGCATGAATTACACCCTATGTTTTGCATGAGTTCAAGTGTCCGATTGAAACTTTATAGAATAGAGGGGCCGGGATGACAAAACCGTACTAGTACAAATATCTACTAGCTATTCTGCCTTATTATTCTATAACACTTCTTTCATTTGTTATACTTTTAACGGACTTTTTTTTATCACGATCCAAAATCCAATAAAGGTCTTGATGGCGCCGGACACCACTGCCATGCAAGCCAACATCAAGAAGATAATTAAATTCTCATTTTTAGTATTTTTGAAACCATTTCTTTTCCTTACATTAAATAATAAATAATCAACTTCACTAAATAAATAATGATGTCTTTAACAAGTTTACATATTGAATAATCCCATAGCTCTCCCAGAATCCGGTGTCACAAGTGCATGAGCAATTTCTAGGAATTAAAATGTAATACCTCAACTGTCCGGAATACAAATTGAACATAAAAGAAAATACAATACTCTGAAGGAGACTCTGTTGGCTGCGGGTCGTCTTGAGAGATGCAGCTCACCTATGTCTCCGTATCAACTTGATGTTGCACCCAACGAGGCCACTAGATATACATGTGCCTGTGCAAAAAAAATACACTGCAAGTGTAGTATGAGTACGAAAGTAACGCGTACCTAGTAAGTATCCAGTCTAACCTCAAAGAAGTAGTGACTAGAAGTCGACTTCGACACTTACTAGTGGGTCAATAATAAAATATCAGTAGCGTGAAAAATCATGAATTTTATAAGGCGACTGCAACCTCATAAATCTGGGAGCGGGTAAACAATTCTTTTAATAATAAGAGATTTCCAAATTTATGTTTCATCATTTACCAATTTATCTCAGGCCAGGGAGGCAATATCATTATATGTAAATTTTCAGGCAAGCAATGCATGCATGCGCAAATCATGTCAAGGTTGTACGACCCGATCCAATATAATATTTAAATTGTGCACTGCCAGAGGGTCGAATGGTGAGAACCATAGATACATCTATTACCCCGCTCGCGAATACATGCGACGCAGTCAAATATAAATAAAAGAATTAACCCGCTCGCGAATCATACATACGACACATGTAAACATAGATACACACATTCAAACATTCAATCAAGACTTCATCAGGGAAACAATTACCCAAGAAAATGATAATTTTTCTTTTAACAGTCAAGAAAGTGATGTTTATCCCTTTAGAAAATTATTTACCGAGTTGATAAGATTTAAGCCCTTTTAAATTGTCAATAAAGTGACAAGTACGACAAGTAAAGCATGTTTTTGGGTCCTAGACTATCCGAACTTAAGCATAATAATAGCTATGCACGGACTTTCGTCACCTCGTGCATACGTATCCCCCACAAATAGAAGCACATATTCAATTATTTTACCTATAGGGATCATTCCCTCTTACAAGGCTAGAAAGGAGACTTACCTCGCTCTAAAGTTCCATAACCGGCTTCGAAGTCCTTCAATCAAATCAAATCAATGCACAACGCTCCGAAACTAGCCAATAATTATGCAAACTCATTAATATACGATCGAACACTCATAACAATTCAATTTACAACAAATTCCTAACTCCTCTCGGAAAATCGATAAAATCACCCTCAGGCTCACGTGTCCGGATTCCTAAATTTCTGAATATAAACTTTACCCATAATCCCACGAACTTAAATATGTAAGTTGTTTCCAATTCCATGTCCAAATTCGTGGTTAAAATCCCAAAATACCAAATTTTAGGGTTTTTACCAAAAATTCCACAGTTTCCACTAATTTTCATGTTCAAATCAATATATGATCATGTATTTAACTTAAAACTAGTATAAACCCTTTACATCATGCTTGGTGAAGAAAATGGCACTCCCAAGTTGCTCCGAAAAATCGGCTCCCATGAGTGATTTGAGAAGAAATGAGCCAAAACCTGTCTTTTAAATAAATACACTGCCTGGCGATTCTTCGCACCTGCGATCAGTTGACCGCTTCTACGATTCCGCAAATGTGGATAAAATACCGCTTCTGTGGTCTAGGGCTTCCAGCCCATTTTCGCTTCTGCGCCTTCCCTTCCGCAGGTGCGGTCTCACTTCTGCGGCAATATGACCGCATCTGCGGTCCTAGCACTCCCAGCCAAAATCACTTATGTGACTTATAGGGTCGCTTATGCGGCCCAAGTCTCGCAGGTGCAGTTACACCATAAGGCAGCTGCTCAATTCTTCTTCTAACTCCACATTCGATCTGTTAATCATCCGAAATCCGCAAGAGGTCCCCCGGGTCCTCATCCACTTATACCAACACGTCTTAAAACACATTACGAACTTAGTCGAGCTTCCAAATCCCATCAAACAATATCGAAATCATCAATCACAACCCAATTCAAGCTTAATGAACTTTACAACTTCAAAATTCAATATTTGATGCCAAAACCTATCAAAACTCGTCCGATTTACCTCAAATTTTGCACACAAAGTCACATTCGACATTACAGATTACTTCAACTTTCAGAATCGGAATCCGACCCTGATATAAAAAAGTCCACGTCCGGTTAAACTTCTCAAAAACCTCCAAATTTTTAACTTTGGCCAAATGACTCCAAAATACCTACCACCTCCGAATCCATTTTTGGACGCGCCCACAATACCAGAATTACCCTACGAAGTTATTCTCAGGTTCGGAATCCCAAACGGTCATCGATAACACTGAAATGCACTTCAACCCAAATTTATGAGATTCTTTCAAAAATTCTAACTTCCACAATAGGCGCAGAAATGCTCTCGGATCATCCAAAACCCGATCCGGAAGTACGCTAAGTCCAAAAATTATCATATGAACCTGTTGAAAATCCAAATCCTCATACTGAGGTCATTTACTCAAAATAAACTCTTAGTCAGATTCTCCCGCTCTAGGCTTCTGAAACGAGAATTCTCTTTCCAAATCAACTCCGAACTTCCCGAAATTCAATTTCGTTCACGCGTACAAGTCATAATACCTGAAGTGAAACTGCTCATGGCCTCGACCCGCTGAACTAGCGCTAGAGCTCAAAATGATCAGTCGGGTTGTTACATTCTCTTTAACTTAAACATACGTTCGTCCTTGAACGTGCCAAGGACTGTGCTGGAGTAGTCTGAAATCACTGTTTAACACATTATGCACCTACCCCTGCTACCACAATAGTTGAGCACATTAACTCGATCAAATCTCAAGATATCCCCTTTCACCTAGGCAAATAAGCCTTAGAGCCCAGTTCCAACATCTGGAATTCTCTGTCAAGCCTGCTTCCAACTTATGAATATCATATCAATTACCATATACTGTACCAGAACATGAGCGTACACCCTTGTTGAATTCACACCATGCACCACATGATTCACATGACCATAATAACACTCTCTGATCATAATAGTCGACATTTCCCAAATCTGATGCTCACAATGCACCCATGACATATATAAGTCTTGTTCCAACTCTAGCAATACTGCTACGATGGAAGAGATGTGTAGAAACTCATAACCAACTGCCGAGTCAACAAATTATTGAGTCTATACTCCTGACAAGAACCATTACCTCATTCTGAACCAAATAATGGCATTTTCTCTTTAATATACTTCATATGATCCGGTGGCACTGATCCTAGATCCAATAATCTCATCTCGCCTAGTACGAGTTGCTCAAGCAATAAGCCACCCCAGATAAGAACCAAAAGTCTCATATGATGCAATAATATGCTAATAAGCTACAAACTCGAACATGATACATAAGGAAGATGAACTCTGGAAGGGACTACTCAACCCATGTAACTAATTAGACAACCGAAAAGGTGCCATGAACCTTCCTCAGAAAATGGGAAACAAAACACACAAAATAGAATATAGGGGACTGTACTCAACATCACACTGTTGCGGCGTGCAATCCGATCCAAACAATATACTCGTGGCGGCGTACCACCCGATCCACACATAAAATCTATATAAGAAGATACATACCGAGCTAAATTGCTCATTACTACAAATATCGAATATCGGCCACAAGCACGCAAAGTGCATAATACCATCCCTGGGGAGACAGATAGCGACATATACTACAAAACTCAAGCACAATTGAGGAATATCAAGAGCCATCCGACTCATATAACACCATCTCTATGCAGAACCTCAACATGTAATTGAATTATCAAGTCGTTTCACAACTTACACGGAACAATATAGTATTACATGAAATAGCCAACGACGAAACAACATCCAACGTCCGAATACTCCTCCATGAGGAGAGCTATGCTGAAATGGACATATCTGGCCTGATATAGAACCTATATTCATATTTAAATCCATTCACAGACCTTCAGCCGATTCTGATTGCATCGTAATAGGCTAATAACCTTTCAAGGGTTCATAATAACCCTTTTTACCCATAACATACAAGAATTACCATCATAAACAGAAAAAACTTCCACAGTCCACAACAAAATAAAACGTGTGCCCTCCAGTCATAAATTCTCAAATTAGTGATATTACCGCAATCTTCAAACTTGGTTTAGATATTCAATCAATCAAGTGACTACATGCCATACTTATACAATCTTTCCGTGAGATACGCTCCCAGGACTTTCGACACCAAGTAACAAGTCTGCACATCCATACCACTGGTCACACTAATATTGTAAAGCATATCAATACTCCACAACCAAGATGCAAAGCTTCCGACACAAAAATACCGATCTCAAGTGATGCTGAAAACAATACCAGCTTACTCCAAACATCCAAATCCCCTTCCTGCTCATCCGAGCTCGTGACATCCTTGTCAATATACAACCAAGGTATCCCCTACCTCACACTTAAAATGATGGCATGTCCCCATGTCACACAAATAAAGAAATTCAAGGTAAAGGAAACTTCCCTGATACATCAATCTTGATCGGAGACAATGCCGCGGTCGAGATGGCACACCTTCCCCAGCGCACGTAGCCAAGCCACAATCTTTTTCTCTTATTTTGCATTTTGGGTGACCAGGGCATCAAATCGAGCCCCCAATTCTATGACAGAAGTGCGCAACCCTGATATTTCATGCTCTAAGGCTGTCATCTGCATATTCCGTCTAACCACAAATGTTCCTTCGACTTCTGCAACCTGCTCATGTGTGTGTGACTCAGCCCCAACTTCATCCTGCCTTTCATCTGCCTCATCTAGCGCATCAGAATCGTCACTAGTAGCAACGCCAGGTACCACAGGGTCCTTCCCAATGGTCACTTTATTTGTCTGGAACTTTGGTTCTTTCTTCACTCTTCTATCTATGCTCATGTTCTTCGGCACCCGTGCTGCTCAGCATAATCTAGTAACCAGGTAAGGGAAGAATAACCCATACCTCTTCATTGGACAACAGATGAACATCTCATCATAAATAACCTAGGCCACATCAAAATTGTGTCCATTCATGAAGCACCATATCAAAGTAGCTCTCGGACCATTCACCTCAGTTGTGTTGGAGGAAGGAAGCAGGCGGCTATCAATGACTTACAACCAATGCCTCCCTTTAAAGGTGAGTGAAGGTGAATGAAACTTATTCTCCTAGCGTAATCCACACTACTTCCTTGTTAGTCCTCCGCATCAGGATCTTCCCGAAACATTGGCTACCTGTGAGCTCTTCGAATAGCCTCTATGGATGCGTCCACATTTTTCTTTTGCACCGTGCATACATGGTTCATATGTTCTGGGATGTTTGCATAAAACTCCCTCACAATCATCAAATCAGCTTCGTCCGGTTCTTCAAAGAAAATATCCATCTTGTGCCAGACCAATTCATGATAGATATTGGGAGAGTCATTTTTTAGGGACCCAATATCAATTCCCCTATTTGGTACGGGTTTCTTGGGCGCCTTTTAACCAAAACATTCCCAAGCCACGCTGGGTACAAACTTGGTACAATCATACCCGCGAACATTAGCTGAAACTCGTGGCCTGGATGATCCAACGTGACCACTGGATGATGCACCTGTGGTTCTTCGTTTCTTGGATGGTGTCATACTACTTGACACAAATATCATCATCAGCGAAAAACAAGATATGTGAACCAAGGGAGGTTACTCAGACTTCACTCGCACAATCGGTCACAAATTACATTCAAGACTTACTGTGCCATTTAAACAAACACTTGATGTGCACATTCACCCAAATTTCTTAAACACCCAATTATACCTTAATTCCACCACAAACTTAACAATGTCCAATCCAACTCAACAAAATCCACTATCCTCTCATACCAACAAGTATATTAGCAACACAAAACACGGACAAGAACAACAATGACTTCTATTACCATACAATTAAAAGAATAAAAGAAAAGAAAAAAATAAATTGGAAAAACTAAAAAAATTTGAAGAAAAAGGAAAATAGAAGCCATGGCACTTACATGACGATCTTGTGAAGAATAGAAACTGGGAGTGAGTGAGTAGAGAAGAGGATGCAAGGGAAGTAGGAGAGATGAGGGTTTTGGGCGTGTCAGTCGTTTGAGAGATGGGGGTTTGTTTTTGTTTTTGTTATCTCAAATTTTAGGGGAAGGGATGGGTGTTTCAGCTATAAGTTGGAAAAGAAAATAAATAAAAACTAATGAAAAGAAAAGAAAAGGAAAAAATAAAATAAAAACAAATAACTTTAACTAAATCTAAAAATGGCACCTAGTGCGCGACCACGCACGTGGGGCAGTGTGGGTTACGAAATCCACGGTCAGTGCGCAGCCGTGCACATTTGGCCTCCGAAATTTTCCCTTTTCCGCCACTTTTTACATATCTCTGGGTTGATCCCTTCACCCCGAGTCCTCCTGACGCGCACAATTTCATCTGTGTACATTAATAGACCTGTTAATGCTTTCATAGTTCAAAATCAATTGATATCAATATGTATTTGTTACCATACGAGTTGACAAATGGTCCCATAAAATCAAGGGAGAAGGTCCAAAATTACCCCTCTACTATGGTATATTGTTTACTTATGCCACACGTTATACTTTTCGTCCAATTCTATCCCTACCGTTAACAGAGTTTGTAAAATTACCCCTAACCCTAACGTCAATCCACTATGGCAGCTGACGCCTCAAATATTTTGTCCATGTCAGCAGCCAAGTCAGCAGGTTTCACCAAATAAATTGCCATGTCACCATTGAAAGTAATTTAATCCTCAAATAAATTATATTTCTTTATCAAAAATAGAAAAATATAAAAAATAAAATTTTCTAATTTAATAAAAATGCAATAACTATTTTGAGAGAACAAAGAGGCGACGCCCTTCTTCCTCTTCTCTGCCTGTGATCGCCGCCGCCGGATTTGGTCATCGGCTGGCCGGCGGACCTTTGTATCAGGTGGTCGTCCATCTTTTATATGCTCAGCCACCGTTTCCCCTTTATTTTCGTTCATCTGGCCATGCTGCCAGAATCCGGTGAGTGTTACCATGCCTTAAATGGCGTTACCTTGCCGGAAATAGATGAAAATGGTCTTCCTTTGCGATATGGTTTGGTTTTGTTCATTGGAAGTATGTAGATATGGCAGATCTATGACTAAAAATTTATCCGGCTTTCAGATCTACACCATCGGCCAGGCCAGGTGGTGCACGATTCGTCGGCGACCATATTTTGTCATCCTCTCATTCTTATGTTTCTTTGCGAGCAAATCTGAAAATGTAATTTGATTTGGTAAATCTGAATGTCTTTATTTTCTTTGCAAGCAAATCTGAAATCCGATTATCCTCTCATTCTTATGTTTCTATGCAAGCAAATCTGAAAATGTAATTTGATTTGGCAAATCTGAAATCTGATTATCCTCTCATTCTAATGTTTCTTAAGGAATACCTGATGGGTCTGTCAAATATTTATGAACTTCCGGCGATTTTAGC
>MU736376.1:168719-186730 GCA_026770625.1 Nicotiana glauca
TCTTTATATTCTTTGCAAGCAAATCTGAAATCCGATTATCCTCTCATTCTTATGTTTCTATGCAAGCAAATCTGAAAATGTAATTTGATTTGGCAAATCTGAAATCTGATTATCCTCTCATTCTAATGTTTCTTAAGGAATACCTGATGGGTCTGTCAAATATTTATGAACTTCCGGCGATTTTAGCAATGACAAATCCCATAGTTTCTGGCAATTTTGGTATGAGGTGAGGGATAGAAGATGAGAGAAAGGGTAGAGAGGAGTGGGGGGTCGTTTATGTTAGAGTTTTAATTTGGTGGGGTTGATGAAATGGCAACTGACATAGATAAAATTGATGGAGTCAGCTGCCACAGTGGAGGGACGTTAGGGTTAGGGGTAATTTTGCAAACTTTGTTACGGTAGGGACGAGAATGGCCGAAAAGTGTAACAGGTGGCACAAGCAACCAATAAATAATAGTAGAGGGACAATTTTGACCCTTTTCCCCAAAATCAATCCCTCACATGTCAAATACTCCCACCTCCTAAATTGTAGTCATCGACATCTCGTGACAGCGAGATATGTTGCATGTCCTTTGGCACTTCTCACAACTTTTCACCCAAGCATGGGTATCCTTGAATAAATTTGACCAATACAAACCTGATTCCGACACCTTCGCCACTGTCCGAATTCCTCCAACGTGTCCACCATATGGTGAAGCATGGAAAGCCTGCAAAACAAAATATTGATCTTTCTCGGGGATACATCTTCGGATCATGTTATCTACCCATATCTAAAAAGTAGAGGTTCATAACAGTAATAAGACCGACAATCGCAAAAGAACTTTTTCTTTTAAATCGAAGAGAGTTCATAAGGTACAATACCGCTTGCTAAATAATTAGCAATATCAGCATACCATGGTATCTCCTTCATTGTCACTGCTAGTAATTGTTCATCCGGGAATGTCTCAGTTATATCTTCAACCTCTACCTTCTTTTCAGCTCCCTCCAACCTTGAGAGGTGGTCTACCACTAAGTTATCTATCCCTTTTCTGTCGCAGATCTCCAAATCGAATTCTTGTAGCAAAAGAATCCCTCTTTGCTATCAAGTACCTAAGTGTTGCATGGTCAGTATACATAATAACTTTTGAACCAACCAAACACGACCTGAATTTGTCGAATGCAAACACCACAACCAATATCTCCTTCTCAGTCACGTTATAGTTAAGTTGTGCACCGCTTAGCGTTATGCTTGCATAATAAATTGGGCGCATCAGCTTGTCCTTTCACTGCCCCAGGATAACTCCTATAGCATAGTCACTCACGTCGCACATGAGCTCGAACGGTTGCTTCCAGTTGGGTGCAACGATGATGGATGCAGTCACTAGTCTCTTCTTCAGCTCCTCAAATTTCAACCTTTAATCATTAGAGAACACAAAGAGATGATCCTTTTCAAGGAGTTTACATAAAGGGTTAGCAATTTTAGAGAAATCTTTTATGAACTGCCTGTAGAACCTGGCGTGCCCAAGGAAACTTCTCACTACCTTGTTCGAAATGGGTGGTGGAAACTTCTCAATCATGTCAACCTTAGCATGGTCGACCTCAATTCCTTTACCGGACACTCGATGCCCCAACGTTATCCCTTATTGTACCATAAAATGGCACTTCTCCCAGTTTCATATTAAATTTGTCTCCATACATCTTTTTAGCACTTTTCTTAAATTGTGAAGACAGTCTTCGAATGAATCCCCCACCACAGAGAAATCATCCATAAAGACTTCCATAATATCTTCAACTATATCCGAGAAAATGGCTAACATACACCTTTGAAAAGTAGTATGTGCATTGCAAAGGCCAAACGACATTCTCCGAAAGGCAAAGATGGCATATAGACAAGTAAAGGAAGTTTTCTCTCTATCCAGGTGCTATCGAAATCTGATTGTACCCCAAATATCCATCCAAGAAGTGAAGTGAGATCGCCCATCCAACCTATCCAACATTTGGTCAGTGAATGGAAAAGGGAAATGGTCTTTCCGGGTGGCTGTGTGTATTTTTCGATGATCCATGTAAATTCTCCAACCCGTAGCTGTTCGAGTCGAGATCAACTCGTTACTCTCATTTTGCATGACCGCTATTCCTCCCTTCTTCGGCACACAGTGAACATGGATGACCTAGTTAATGTCAGAGATGGGAAAGATGATACCTGCATCTGACTACTTGATCACTTCTTTCTTCACTACCTCTTTCATGTTCGGGTTCAACCTTCTTTGATGTTCTTTGGAAGGTTGTTCCCTTCTTCCAAGAGAATCTTGTGCATATAAAAAAGCCGGGCTGATACCCTTTATTTCTGCCATGGTCTAACCAATAGCAGTCTTACATTCATGTAACACCTGTAGGAGTTGCTCTACCTGCACAGCTAGCAAATCAGAAGATATAATAACAGGTAAAGTAGAATTAGGCCCTAAGAAAGTGTTCCTGAGGTAAGCTGGAAGTGATTTCAGGTCCAACTGTGATGGATCCTCTATCAATGGTTTCGCAGGTAGTGTTGATTTTTCTTCTAAGTGTAGGGGCTCGTCTGGGGTTCCCTTTTCCAGAAACCTTGACGTTCGAGAGTCATGACCCACTCTGCCAACTCTTCACCATTCACATTTTCCAAATCATCAAGCAGACTTCTAATGTATCTTTGATATTAAGGTCTTATCCTCCTATTGTAATATTATATCTACGGACTCCACTAGCGAGCAATTTGCAAATTCGCTGGGTCTCCTCATAGATTGTTGAACATTGAATATTATTTCTTCATTATTAAACCTTATTTTTAACTCACTAGTCTCATAAACCATCAATGCTCTCCCAGTGTCTAGGAACAGCCTCCCCAAAATTATTGGTATTTCTTCATCCACTTGGCAGTCAAGAATAACGAAGTCAGTAGGAAATACAAACTTTCCCACTTGGACAAGCACATCATCCAGAATTCCAATAGGGCTTTTGACCGTGCGATCAGCCAGTTGCAGCAACATTGAGGTCAGTCTAGCTCTGCCAATGCCTAGTTTTCTCTAGATTGCCAAAGGCATCAAGTTGATACTAGATCCCGAGTCACATAATTGTCACGACCCAAACCCCGCTTCGGTCGTGATGGCGCCTCTCGTGAAGACAAGGCCAGCCAGACCATTTCAAAACTCCACTTAAAGCAGTTGATCAGTTATATAACAGTTCGAATATGAATTAATGTAAATACAACCCAATGCAGCCCGACCGGGGTGTCACAAGTCACGAGCATCTAGAGAAGTCTAAAGACAACTACAGGGCCAACAATATACGGAATAAAATTTAGAACCAAAGGAAGTAGTCAGGTGTCGCGAATGCTGGCGGTCACTCTGCTCATCTACAATAGCAATACCTTCAACCAGCTTAAAACCCGCTACCGGGTGAACAATACCTGCATCTGCACGCGAGGTGCAGGGAGTAAAGTGAGTACTCCAACTCAGTGAGTAATAAAAATAAATAATAACTGAGCAGCCAGAAATCACGTAAAGCATCCAACATGCTATACAGAAGTCTGGTACGATTTCTGAGAAAACAGTAAAATCAGTGAAATCTGTAGAAATGTTTCTGCTCAGTTCAAATCTCTTTCGAAAATGGTCTTTTCAATCATTACAAAAATAGTTTCAAAACAGTTAGTGCTGATTAACATAGAAAATTCACCCCTCGGGCTAAATACCACAGTATAACAGGTAAAAAGGCAAGAAGTATGTAAAATGAGCACATAAAAGCTCGCCCCTCGGGCAATATCTCAAACTGAGCCAACCCCTCGGGCTCACACTCCACAATACTCTCGGCCCCTCGGGTTCTCTCTCTCAAATCACTCTCAGAAACAGTATCACATAATAACTGCTACGGCGCGCAGCCCGATCCACATATCGTTGCGGCGTGCAGCCCGCTCCATAGCTCGTTGCAGCGTACAGGCCGATCCATATGGGTACCCACGCTCACTGTGGGGGTGCAGACTCTGGAGGGGCTCCTACAACCCAAGCGCTATATATCACTGCAGCATGGAGTCCGATCCAATATATACATACTGCGGCGTGCAGTCCGATCCATATAATATACTACTGCGGCGTGCAGTCCAATCCATATAATATACTACTGCGGCGTGCAGTCCAATCCATATAATATACTACTGCGGCGTGCAATCCGATCCATATATAATCCTCACATCCAGGCCCTAGGCCACACATCCCTCCGTGTATCCTCACATCCGGCCCTCGGTCGCACTCAGTCAGAATATCATCACAAGCCCCTCGGGCACTAGTAAAACAATAGTCCTCAGCCCAAATTATCATTTAAGACTCAATATGAGTAAAATTGGCTGAGTTGTAAAGTAGTGGAGAAACAGTATGACTGAGTTCAAGTAATAAGTCAAAACAGTGAGGAAACAGTGAAAATAATCTCCGAATGATTCAAATAGTTGGCAATCAGCCCAAACATGGCAATCAGCCCAAACAACAGTGATGACAAATAAATTCCAGTTAAATACGTGGTAAATTAATCAATTGGGACGGACCAAGTCACAATCCCCAGCGGTGCTCTACCCCACGCCCACTATCCGGCGTGCAAGTCACCTCAATATAGCACTACGATGTGCATTGCGGGGTTTCAAACCCTCAGAATACCATTTACAATCATTATTCACCTCGAACCGGTGAAATCTCTAGCCCGCGATGCCTTTGCCTCTCAAATCGGCCTCCACGCGCGTCGTATCTAACCAAAAGCAGAGCGAAAACATCACACTGTGCCAAGGGAACAATACCCAATCGAAAACAATCAAAATATAGCAAAAATCTCAAAACTAGCAAAACCCAAGCCCCGAGCCCGCTTCTCAAAAAATTACGACACTCACCTTATCGGATTCCTCGTCTCTCCACGAGTTCATACATACCAAGAACTCCCAAATCCGAGCTCAAATGACCTATCAAATTCCAAATTTGAAATATCAAAAACTCAAGCCCTAGCTTCACCCTCTTTGATGAATTTCAACCCATTTTCATGTTAAATCTAACATAATTTCATGTATTTAGGCCAAAGAACTTACCTTCAATCAATCCTCCTTGAATCCCTCGTCAATTTGTACCAAAAAGCTCTTATGGTGGTCAACAATAGAGGAATAATGAATGGGGTCGCGGGTGAAGTGATATAAAAACCCCTCTGGACGCCCAGGTTTTACCCTCCGCGTTCGCGATGAACAAATTCCGCTGACCAATAATTTAATATACGCGAACGCGCCAACACAAATGTGCCAACACAAATGCGAACGCGATGCTCTGAGTCCTCCATCTACGCGAACGCGATCCCCATTACGCGAACGCGATGCACAGGGTCCTCAACCTACGCGAACGCGAACTCCTCATCGCGAACGCGTTGAACAAACCAAGCAGGGCCCCAAGCCCCTTCTACGTGAACGCGATGGCCTAGGAAACTCTACTACACAAACGCGAAGGTCCCTCCCGCGAACGCGAAGGCCAAATTTGGCCTGCAATAGCTGTTCATTTTCTGCAGAAATTCTAAGTTCAAAACTTTCCGTTTAGCCATCCGAAATCACCCCGAGGCCCCCGGGACCTCAACCAAAAGCGCCAACATATACCAAAACATCATACAAAATTGTTCCAATCATCAAAACACATCAAACAACACTAAAATCATAAATTCACATCGTATTCAAGCATAAGTTTCTTCAAAACTTTCGAAATACGCATTCGATCAAAAATCTAACCAGAACACCTCTGAATGACCTGAAATTTTGCACACATATCCAAAATCACCTAACGAAGCTACTGCAACTCTCGGAATTCCATTCCGACTCTCGGATAAAAATCTCACCTATCAACCGGAATTCGCCAAAATACTAACTTTGCCAATTCAAGCCTAATTCTACACCGGTCCTCCAAAATCAATTCCGATCGCACTCCTAAGTCACAAATCATCCCCTGAAGCTAACCGAATCACCAGAAATCACATCCAAGCCCTATAACTCATAAGTCAACATCCGGTTGACTTTTCTAACTTAAGCCTTCCTTAAAGAGACTAAGTGTCTCATTTCTTATCAAAACCAATCCAAATCAACTCTAACACACCACATACCGATAAAGAAACATGAAGAAGCATAAAATGTGGGAAACAGAGTGGTAACTCATGAGACAACGGTTCGGGTCATCACATCCTCCCCAACTTAAACAAACGCTCGTCCTCGAGCGTACCCAGAGTTGTACTAGAAGCAACCCAATAGCTGAATGTCCTTACCAAGCATAAACCCAGGGTGATCCCCCATCACCCTATGTCGCATAGGTCCGATAACACAATATAGCTGAAATTTCATAGTCCATCTAAACCATAAACCGTAGGACCACATTGCACTTTCCGAAGTCACACTCAAAATCAGAACCTCACATCAATATTCAGAATAAACCTGAACCAGCTGTAATAAACCATACCTGCAACCTCAGGTGGAACCACATGATATGCCACATAATCCAAACACTTAAAACGATAGACTATATTCACGACAGTTGCCCACAATAACCAAATAATGATAGAAAACCTCTTATTAGCTAAGGTCTTATTCCAACACTTTCATATACTGCTAACGATAAATAAAACACGCGATAAACCGTAACCATCCCTCAAATTACCCATACGTGAAGCCACTTCCTTTTTGACTAATTCCACAACAGATTTCCGATCCGAACTGCGACATCATCCTTCCATCAAGCTGAAAATCGAATTTGTTCGTATTCATTAGGGATTCCCACGATCACCTCGAATCCAACACACTACTCTGGTGATACGACACCTCAACACAGGCCTAAGCCACATCTTGCATAATACCCGCACCAATAGGAAACGATCTGAACATACTCAAATCATGAAAATGACTCAGACAAAGAAGATGTACCTCAAGCTCACCAGTACCATTACAACACAAGGCTGAGACCCCGTCTCACATCATAGAATAGAACACCTGAATCTACCCCGAAAGGTCATATCTCCACGTAGCCTCGCTACAATGCGCGATCCCATCCAAACACTATTACACATGAAATGCCTCAAGTCACTTTGCTCAAAATCGATAGCCACTTGATGTCTGAAACCAAGGCAATTCATTACACCCCCGGTGAAACAAATAACATACGACACGCAACCCGATAGGTCATAACCAACACTCCATTTACCGAGCAACATCCAATTACTCTTCCCGCTTGACTTTTACTATAAATTCCCAATAGAACTGCACCACATGTGCCCATAATCAACAAATCATAACGTCTCACAACATAGAATGGCAACTCAAGCTAAATTCGTAGCCTCATCAGCCTGCCAACGAACTTATAACCAAGGAGCCTGAAGCTGCTCCTTCCATTAATACAACTCTTGTCGGAGCCGTACGATATGGTGCCCGGCACCAAATAAATACCGAAATCCACAATCTTGCCCGGCAACATGCCCGGCCACAAGAAATGCATCCGAAAAAGTCCCCTCAATATCGGAACTGAATCAATGGTAGAAACCTCTACAGTGACATCCGCCACAAAGGCCCAATTAAGAAAAGCAATCCTTCCCAGCCGTCCGCTGGTCTTTGGAATACAACCCACTCTGCTAGAACATAATCCGATGCACCTCGCCACGCAACCTGTGGCATTTTTCGACATAGCCCTTAGCACAATAGTCTAGAATAACCCAACATTGAGACAAATAGTCTACACCCCAATATGATATCTAAAATCCAACATACCAAGCGAGGAAAGATCCACTCGGGCTTCCAAATCACAATAGCTGCTAACGATAGCAATACACACGATCCACAACCATTACATAGCCTGAATATGAGAACTCTTAGTCTCCAACTCCATATAGCACACGAATCACTGTACCTGATCCCAAATTCCGCCGTATGAATACATATTACATCTCAAGTGCCCAATAATTCCATGAAAGATATTCTTAAAATTTCCCAGTGCCATCAAACAACTCAGACATCAGCAGTCGATCTAACAAGAAAGCGTTGCGATACTACCGAAGTATCATCAGTATAATCATATTACCCTTCTTCCGAGACATATACTCTCATAAAATCACTTCCAATTAGCAGTACCATTTCCTTGATTACCTTAAGCTACTCGTTGCCTAGGAATTTTATGAACTTTTTTTCATAACTGAACTGTAACTCATATAGCCAAGACCTTCCGTCAATCCCATCTAGAAGAAGAATCATTACACATTCCATGCTTCGCATACCCATAGAAAATATATCCATCCCCAAACCACTGTAAAACCCAACAAGAACTCTCTCCTAATTCCATTCACACAAGCTAATCTGCCAGGACTGAATCCTTTTATCCAAACGAAGCCAAGCAAGCTATCAAAACTCAAGAGCATTGCTGCCAAAATGCCTGTAAAAGCTCATTACCTCGAACACATACAAAAAATTAATCATACCCTTACCATACCGATTTGGTCTATTATCAATCTATTTTATCTATCTAATTTCCTTTCTGATTCATCATCAACTTGATATTTCTCCCTCGCTGTAGCATCATAATGCTTCAATCCAGGCCTACCACACGAGACTCGAACATAAGACCATACTGTCTAAGACCCATAGGCCACCAAATACTCTCTCAGTTGTTCACTGAAATACCACCTTCCAGAATACTTCACTTTGAAGAACTTCATGCGAACCTGAATTTGTTGCCATTACTTTCCAGATGTCGATACATAGGATCCCATAATTAACATAAAAATACCACAAGCCTTGACATTCCTCGATGAATACACAGTCTCTGACCACATACACAACCTTGAGCCACCTAATTAATACATGTAAAATCTTGAACATATTAGAATCATCCTCGAAAGTCATTCACTCTTATTCAAACTGCAAATTACCCGACTCAATGAACAGAACCACTCGTGCCTTATTAGCACTCTGGCACCACAGGATATGATCTTATTCCAATACAAACAAACCTCTTCCTTCTCTATACGTTGAGCATTTTTTATCATCAACAGCTCAAGACATCCTATTATTCCCACACATCTACGAAGCACCATATAACCTTTGTCAAAAAAATTCTTCACTTGTGCCATCCTCGGCTCAATTTCTGCAACCAGGATTGATCCGCCAGCATACCTCAAAAATGGACCAACATAGCACATAACCGTACAATCAGCTAATCAACAGCAACCTCCCCAACTTGGCTCGAAGCCATACATCAAGACACACTCAACAACTCATAACACTTTTACTTTAATGATGCCACAATACCATAGTGAGATTAAACTCAAATCATTTACAGGTTTGTGAAAACACAGATCATCTAGTACTGTAATCCTGTACAAATCTCGCATTCATCCCCACGTCAGTTGAGTCCACTCTCTTAAGCGACCCGAATTTATCAAATTTCAACACGCACCCTTCAATTACACATGAGATCTTCTAACATACACATAAGGATCATACCACTTAAGAACACTCCGCAGGAGATAACCCACCTGTTTCGCCTCAATTTAGTATTTCAGCACACCTTCCACCGTTATACACATTACACAGTTATTTAGTCTTCCTGGGTCTGAACTCATACCGTCACATGAAATGCACTACACTCCCCAACTAGGAGACACAAAAATATTCTTCACACGCCCATAACTCGGGCTACACATCAAATCACAATAGAAATCGAACACTTAACAGTTCATCTATTATCCAACAGACTTCTTCGTCACTACCAAGTCATATAGATACATCTCGCAGTACTAACATACTCATCACATGAATACCAAACCGCCATTCCAGCTAATAGGGTCAATACCGAACATATAAGTTCAAAGCACTTGCTCATACAATCAGCACCTCGGTGCTCAAGCCATAGGCAAAGATCCGGCCTCAAGTCCTCCAGACTGGCCCAACATCAAACTCACTGAGAATACATCTCGCCCCTTGGTCGGGGAATCACAAGCCATCAAGGCACATCTGATGCTGAGCGCTAATATGCGCATACAAACACGTGGAAGGAATTTCAAGAGTTTCTTTTCAAGCTGAATCAAGGACGCACGATAAGAATTCCAAGAATGTAAAGTTTTTCCTAAAGGTTCTGCAGCCTCTCGAGGATAAATACAGACGTCTCTGTACCAATCCGCAAGACTCAACTAAACCTGCTCATGACTCGTGAGACCTAGTAACCTAGGCTCTGATACCAACTTGTCACGACCCAAACCCCGCTCCGGTCGTGATGGAGACTCTCGTGAAGACAAGGCCAGCCAGACCATTTTAGAACTCCACTTAAAGTAGTTGATCAGTTATATAACAATTCAAATATGAATTAATGTAAATACAACCCAAGGCAGCCCGCCCGGGGTGTCACAAGTCACGAGCATCTAGAGATGTCTAAAGACAACTATAAGGCCAACAATATACAGAATAAAATGTAGAACCGAAGGAAATAGTCCGGTGTCGCGAACGCTGGTGGTCACTTTGCTCAGCTACAATAGCAATACCTTCAACCAGCTCAAAACCCACTTCCGGGTGAACAATACCTGCATCTGCACGCGAGGTGCAGGGAGTAAAGTGAGTACTCCAACTCAGTGAGTAATAAAAATAAATAATAACTGATCATCCAGAAATCACATAAAGCAACCAACATGCTATACAGAAGCCGGGTACAATTTCTGAGAAAATAGTGAAATCAGTGAAATCTTTAGAAATGTTTCGGCTCAGTTCAAATCTCTTTCGAAAATGGTCTTTTCAATAATTACGAAAATGGTTTCATAATAGTTAGTGCTGATTAGCACAAAAAATTTGCCCCTCGGGCACATATACCATAGTATAACAGGTAAAAAGGCAAGAAGTATGCAAAATGAGCACATAAAAGCTCGCCCCCCGGGTAATATCTCAAACTGAGCCAGCCCCTCGGGTTCACATTCCACAACACTCTCGGCCCCTCGGGCTCTCTCTCTCTCAAATCACTCTCAGAAACAGTATCATATAATAACTGATGCGGCATGCAGCCCGATCCACATATCGCTGCGCACGTGCAACCCGATCCATAGCTCGCTGCGGCGTGCAGCCCAATCCATATGGGTACTCGCGCTCACTGTGGGGGGTGCAGACTTCGGAGGGGCTCCTACAGCCCAAGCGTTATATATCACTGTGGCGTGCAGTCCGATCCAATATATACATACTGCAACGTGCAGTCCGATCCATATAATATACTACTGCGGCGTGCAGTCCAATCCATATAATATACTACTGCGGCGTGCAGTCCGATCCATATATAATCCTCACATCGAGGCCCTAGGCCTCACATCCCTCCGTGTATCCTCACATCCAGCCCTCGGCCGCACTCAGTTAGAATATCATCACAAGCCCCTCGGGCGCTAGTAAAACAATAGTCCTCATCCCAAATTATCATTTAAGGCTCAATATGAGTAAAAGTGGCTGAGTTGTAAAGTAGTGAGAAACAGTATGACTGAGTTCAAGTAATAAGTCAAAACAGTGAAAATAATCCCCGAAGGATTCAAATAGTTGGCACGAACCCAAACATGGAAATCAGCCCAAACAACAGTGATGACAAATAAATTCCAGTCAAATACGCGGTAAATTAATCAATCGGGACGGACCAAGTCACAATCCCCAGCGGTGCTCTACCCCACGCCCACTATCCGGCATGCAAGTCACCTCAATATAGCACTACGATGTGTAATCCAGGGTTTCAAACCCTCAAAATATCATTTACAATCATTACTCACCTCGAACCGGTAAAATCTCTAGCCCGCGACGCCTTTGCCCCTCAAATCGGCCCCTACGCGCGTCGTATCTAACCAAAAGCAGAGCAAATATATCACACTATGCCAATGGAACAATACCCAATTGAAAACAATCAAAATATAGCAGAAATCTCGAAACTAGCAAAACTCGAGCCCCGAGCTCGCTTATCGAAAAATTACGAAACCCACCTTACCGGATTCCTCATCTCACCACGAGTTCATACATACCAAGAACTCCAAAATCCGAGCTCAAATGACCTATCAAATTCCAAATTTGAAATATAAAAAACTCAAGCCCTAGCTTCACCCTCTTTGATGAATTTCAACCCATTTTCATGTTAAATCGAACATAATTTCATGTATTTAGGCCAAAGAACTTACCTTCAATCAATCCTCCTTGAATCCCTCTTCAATTTGTACCAAAAAGCTCTTATGGTGGTAAACAATGGAGGAATAATGAATGGGGTCGCGGATGAATTGATATAAAAACCTCTCTGGACGCCCAGGTTTTACCCTACGCGAACGCGGTCAACACCCCCCTCGTTCGCGATAAACAAATTCCGCTGACCAATAATTTACTCTATGCGAACGCATCAACACAAATGCAAACGCGATGCTCTGAGTCCTCCAACTACGCGAACGCGATCCCCACTACGCGAACACGATGCACAGGGTCCTCAACCTACGCGAACACGAACGCGTTGAAAAAACATGGCAGGGCCCTAGGCCCCTTCTACGCGAACGCGAGGCCAACCACGCGAATGCGATGGCCCAGGAAACTCTACTACACGAACGCGAGGGTCCCTCCCGCAAACGCAAAGGCCAAAGTTGGCCTGCAACAGCTGTGCATTTTCTGCAGAAATTCTAAGTTCAAAACTTCCCGTTTAGCCATCCGAAATCACCCCGAGGCCACCAGGACCTCAACCAAAACCACAAACATATCCCAAAACATCATACAAACTTGTTCCAATCATCAAAACACATCAAACAATACTAAAATCATAAATTCACATCGGATTCAAGCCTAAGTTTCTTCAAAACTTTCGAAATACGCATTCGATCAAAAACCCAATTAGAACACCTCCGAATGACCTGAAATTTTGCAGACTTATCCAAAATCACCTAACAAAGCTACTTCAGCTCTCAGAATTCCATTCTGACCCTCGGATAAAAATCTCACCTATCAACCGGAATTCTCCAATATACTAACTTTGCCAATTCAAGCCTAATTCTATACCGGACGTCCAAAATCAATTCCGATCGCACTCCTAAGTCAAAAATCATCACCTGAAACTAAACAAATCACCGGAAATCACATCCGAGCTCTATAACTCATAAGTCAACATCCGGTTGACTTTTCCAACTTAAGTCTTCCTTAAAGAGACTAAGTGTCTCATTTCTTATCAAAACCAATCCAAATCAACTCTAACGCACCACATACCGATAACAAAACATGAAGAAGCATAAAATGGGGGAAACAGAATGGTAACTCATGAGATGACGGGTCGAGTCGTCACAATAATGCTCTAGCAAAATCATAACTTCTAATTGTGAATGGGATAGTAAAGCTACCAGGATCAGACAATTTTTGGCCATATGTCTTGTCACTACCGCGCTGCAGGTCTGAGTCAGAGTTGCAGTAGACAGGTCCTGAAAGTCTAATTTTCGAGACATCAGATCCTTCATCATTTTTGCATAGCTTGGCATTTCTCTCAAAGCATCCATCAGCGGATATTCAATTGAATTTGTCTGAGCATTTCCATGAATTTCCTGTATTGATTATCTTTCTTTTACTTGGACAACCTCTGAGGGAATGGTGCAGGAATTAGCTTATGCCCACTACTTGGTGTCATTTCTTTATTAGGAGCCTTCTCCACCACTTGTTCTTAGGGGTGTTCATGGTTCGATTTGGGGTCGGTTTTTCTCTAAAATGAAACCAAACCAAGTAAGTCTGATTTTCAAATATTGGAACCAAACCAAACTAATTAAGTCGGTTTTTTTCTATTCGGTTTTTGTCTGTTTTTAGGTTATATATCGATTTTTCTTAAATAAGAAACATATACCACCAAACGCATATTCGGCGATTAAATTTTCAATGTGACAATATTAAATGAATTGTTCTTTGAGAAATCTATCATTTACCAAGATTTCTTGATGTAAACTGAATCAAATAGTGATGAATAATATAAGTACTCAATTAAAAATTAATTATTTTTAACAAATAAATTCTTATACTTAGCAAAAGAAAACTACCAATCAAACTAGAATGTAAAAGCCAAGAATTAATTAGATTATTATATTAGCAAAGAACTAGACTATAAATATAAATGACTAATATGTACCGTAAAATTTTATAAAATTTATGTAAAAATATACATATATATAGGTGTAATAATAAATTTAAATAGCTATTTTTATAGTCGGTTTGACTCGGTTTTTTCGTTTTTTATTAAAACCAAAACCAAACCAAATTTGATCGGTTTTTAAATTTAAAAACCAAAATCAAACCTAACTTAAAAAGTATCGGGTTTTTTATGGCTTGGTTCAGTTTTCGGTTTGGTTCGGTTTTTCAAGTTTTATGAACATCCCTACCTGTTCTGGGAGTTGTTCAATTTCCTTCTTATTGCCTTTGTTAAGTTGTGCCTATTCAATTACAATCGTTGTGAGCTCCGTTGACTCGTTGGTCTCTAATGTCACTAGAGTAATTGGCATTGCGTCTCTCCTAGATTGAGCAGCTTCTTGCCCTCTGTGTAAATCCCTTCCATTCCTGAGACTCACTGCCATTAACTGATTTGGGTTTTGCTCATTTGGATTGATGTTTGTATCTGCAGGCAACGTTCCTTGTGGATGATTGTTCAAGACCATAGATAATTGTCCCAATTGAGTTTTAATGCCTTTAATAGCCGAATCATGTGCAGCTAACTTTTCTTGTATCTTTCCATTTGTCCCATTGAGTTTTTGCAGCATGCCCCTAATTTCTATCATATTATTGTCCTGATGCTGATGAGGCAGTTGGTAAGCCAACTGTTATTGGTGCTACTGATTATAGCCCTGCTTACTTTGATAAGGCACGACTTGGCCTAGTGGTCGTGCGCCCCCTGGATTGGTATTATGTTGTTGCTGGGTTGGTCTGTGCTGCTGATTTTAAGGTCCCCATTACTGTCCACCTTGCCTCTGACCTCCAAAATTATAGACGTAATTCATGTCTTCTCTGAAGCCCTGGTTATCATTCTCTCCACTCCATGAGCAAATATATGACTGATTTATGTAGGGAGTGCATAGGCCTCCATTTGTCGTATCAATAATCTGCACCTGTTTCGTACCCATCTCATCAATTTCCTTTGTCAGCAAGCTCATCTAGGTCATGAAAGTGGCTATATTTTCTGCATTTGTATTGTTTGGGTCAAGAGAAACAGAATGCACTATTGGAGTGAGTGTTGTATGTCTCATCATCCAGCTCAAATTTTGAGAAATCTTGTCAAGAAGAATCTTATACTCTGTGAATGTTTTGCTCAGGGATGCACCCCCGGCTGAAGCATCTACATTACTCTTCAGATCGTTAGCCAAACCCATATAGAATCTCTGTCCCAGCATCTGATTCGGGATACCATGGTGTGGCACTTCACCAGGATACCTTTAAACCTCTACCAGGTTTTTGCAAAGTCTTAGTCGTTTTCTACCTGAATTGCAATATCTCATTAATTCACCTCGCAATTTTGTTGGGTGGATAGAACTTGTTTAGGAACTACTTGACTAGCTCCTCGCAAGTAGCAATAGAGTTTATTGGGAGTGAATTCGCCAAGTTTGAGCCTCCCCGGTCACTGAGAATGGGAACGGTAATAATTTGAATGCTCCCGGAGTCGCATTCTGCTGTCTTTGAGTGACACAAATGGATAGAAAGTTCTTCAGATGTTGTTATGGGTCTTCGATGTATGACCCGGAGAACAACCCCTTATTCTACAGCAAGTGCATCATATTTTTGGTAATCTGAAATGTCTCCGCTTGTATCTGAGAGACTTCAATTGTAGTGGCCAGGTTATCAGTAGTTGGTTGCGCCAATCATAAAGAGTAGCTTTCGGCATAAGAGGTTCTACCACTTCGATGTTTGGGTCAACTCAATCATTCCTATTGTTCCCGTTGATGTTCTCGGAGTCATCCATTTTAATTCGAGTTGGTCATTTTGTTTTAGCTATTTGCCCTTCTTGTTAGCCCGATTCAATGTCCTAAATGCTTTCTCAGGATCTAAGAGTCCTTCAAGAAGTTCACCAGTTCCCAAAGAGCTTCTAGGCATGCACCTAAGTCACAGAAGAGTTCAAACATGAGAATTTCATTGGAAATATTTTTTAACACCACAAAAAATTGATCTAAACTAAAAATCCTAGCAATTCCTCCAAGTTGTAATAAATAAC
This sequence comes from Nicotiana glauca, assembly GCA_026770625.1. Lineage (NCBI taxonomy): Eukaryota > Viridiplantae > Streptophyta > Magnoliopsida > Solanales > Solanaceae > Nicotiana > Nicotiana glauca. The sequence goes on from MU736376.1 coordinate 184,922, forward strand.
ATCGTTAGTTTCCCAGCAATGTCACCAAAATTTAATCACGCCCAACTAGGCCTTATAAAAAGGACTAAGCGATCGCTTCAAATATAATCTGGTTCAAGAGTCCGGAGTCGAACCCCACAGGGAACGAACCTATTTACTACACTTTTAGTAACGCTAATGATAAGCTCCGATAATTTTTAGATGTAAGATTTTATTTGATAATTAACATAAATTATTTAACTAAGGAAAGATGACAATAAAAACTATCAATAAGCAAGAATGAAATTGAATTCAATGGTAAATAAATCTAGGGTTATTGATTTTCCCAATTGTCGGATTAGTTCCTGACATGTTAGCTACAATCTCGCTGTAACACTCTATAAAGATGATGAGTTCTTGTTTACTGTAATTGACTCTGGATAGATTACCAGAAGTATTCTCTCGAACTACTCTAATTAACAATTTGTACAACTCAGAAATATTACATCAAAGCTTCGTTATCTCTAACCCCGCTTTTAAATTAAAGTAATTAATCTCTTAACTTACTCAAAAGTGGAGTTGTTCAACAACAATCTAATCAAGTGTTCTTTCTGAAGCAACACAAGATAATTAGACACGATTAATCAAGGGTCCTTTCAATCAATCACAAGACAACACATAGTTGAACAATTATAGAGTAAAAATTATATTAAAACATAATCAAGACTTCACCCAACAATTAGTTCCATTAATCTTAGATGATGGGTTTAGCTACTCATACTACAAGACAATATTACAATATAAAAAGTCATAACCAACAATGGAATTAAGAAGAAGAAGATGAAAACTCATAGATGATTCTTCGTCTTTCTCCCTTTTGTGTTCTTGCCTCCAAAGTTCTTCTAAAAACAAGTATCCCCTCTTTTTGGACGAGTCCAACTTTATATAGGTTAAGGTTAGTGATAACACTGATTTTAGCATGTTTTATGCCCATACTTGCCTATGCTTTATGTATGAATTGCTATTAAATAGACCCAGAATGCTTACAAGTTGCGCTTGGTTGTAGGTTTGAGCGACAAGATGACAAAAAGTCAAAAATCGGCTTGAAACGGAGTGAAACCTGCTCAAGTGTCAAAGATCACTAAAGTAAGGACATTCAGGACTTGGTGCGGACCGCACCATCATGTCATGCGGCCGCACCATGGGAGTTTAAATACTGTGAAACTACAAGTCATTCCATGCGGCCGCGCAATTGTGACATGCGATCACAACAAAGAGATTCAAAAAGTTGTCATTTCCAACCGCAAGCGGTGCGGCCGCGGTCAAGCTCACGCGGTCCGCGCCCAGCCAATGCGGCCGCGCTACAAGTTCACGCGGTCCGCGCCAGTCATCACGCGGCCGCATGCCTTCATCGTGCGGTCCGCATCACTATCTTCAGAGAGCAAGAAGCAACCCAGTGCGACCGCGTATCAACTTTGTGCGGTCCGCGTTGACCCCGCAGGGGTATTTTTGTCCGGTTTTTCCAGCCTAGTATAAATAGAATATTTTACCATTTTTAGGTTAAGTTTGGTACACCTGATAGCTGCTGCGCTCGTGAGACATTTGTATTAGCCTATTTTGGGCATTTTGAGCTTATTTCATCATAGTTTCTTGTAGTTTAACAGTAGTAATTAATCAATATGGTTATTTCATCTTCTATTTCTTCAGATTCTTCTCTAATTATGTTTAGCTAAACCCATTAGCTAGGGTTATGGCTCAACCCTAGTGTGGGTAATTGATGGGTGTTGCTTATTAATGATAGATTGATATTGGGTGTTTGTTATTTGGGTTAATTTTATGGTTTAATTAAGG
>MU736376.1:197923-220313 GCA_026770625.1 Nicotiana glauca
AACTTTTCGATCGGGGTTAGGAATTTCTACAAATTGGATTATAATGAGTAATTAAGTATATATTAATGAATTTGCATAATTATTGGCTAGTTTTGGAGCGTTGTGCATCGATTAGAGTCTTCGGAAGGACGTGGAATGCCGGTTATGGATTTTCGGAGCGAGGTGAGTCTCCTTTCTAACCTTGTAAGAGGGAATTGTCCCCATAGGTGAAATAATTGATTATGTACTCCTATTTGTGGGGGCTACGTACACACGAGGTAACGAGAGTCCATGCGTAGCTACTACTATGCTATTATCCGGTAGTTAGGACCCAAAACATGCTTTACTTAGGTTAATTGTGAGCTCATTGACAGCTTGGATTGCTTAGATCGCATTGAATTAGTAAATGAATTTCAAAAAAGGATTAAAATTCAATTTCTTAAATTGTTAAAAGAGGACTGGCTTTTAATTGGACAAATGTTCCCTGATAAATCCTTAATTGGCTATTTGAGCATGTATTTTTATGTGAACCTACGTCGCATGATTGATTCACGAGCAGGGTGATTGTTTATTTTATGTTGACCATGTCGTATGGATAGTTCGCTAGCGGGGTAATAGATGCATCTATGGTTTGAGCCGTTCGACCCTCGGCTATGCACAATTTACATTTCTGTTGGAGCGGGCCGTCGACCTCGGCATGATTTGCACATGATATATATTGTTGCCTGAGAATTTTAAATGTTGATATTGCCTTTCATGGCTTGATATAAATTGATAAGATAATGAAAAGTAAACCTTAAAAATCCTTTATTATTTGTTAAAGGTGTTTACCTGTTTTCCGGCTTCGTGAGTTAGACTACTATATAAATCCATAATTTCCTCATATTTTTAGTATATTATTATTTGACCTCTAGCAAGTGTTGAAGTTGACCTCTCGTCTCGACTTCTTCGAGATTAGATAGGATACTCATTGAGTACACGTTGTTTACGTACTCATACTACACTTCTGTGCATTTTTGTTGCACATGTATATGTAACTCTAGCGGCCTACTGGGCGTAGCAACACGGATGATTCTGGGACTAGGTGAGCTGCATTATTCGAGACGACCGTAGCTAGTACAGTCCCTTCCAGTATACTATATTTACTTCATGTCCATTGTATTCTAGACGGATGTTGTATTTTATTTCCTTATCAGTAGATGCTCGTGCACTTGTGACACCGGGTTCTGAGAGGATTTTTTTGATTATTAAATGTTAAGTTTGTTAAAGTTTTCGCGGTTGTTTCCGTAAATTTTATTATTCGTTATTTAACATGTAAATAAAAATGATTTTGACAATACAAAAATGGGAATTTAATTGAGTAATTTGGTTGGCTTACCTGACAGTGGTATCCGGCGCCACCACAACCCTTAGTGGATTTTGGGTCGTGACAACATGGTATCAGAGCACTAGGTTCCTAGGGTCTCACGAGTCATGAGCAACTCTAGTAGAGTCTCGCGGATCGGTACGGAGACATCTGTACTAATCCTCGGGAGGCTGTAGGACTGTTAGGAGTAATTCCCTTCTTGATTCCTTATCGTGTGATTTGATCCTAGGAGATGTATGCCTTTAATTCATTCCTACTCAATCTTACGTGATGTAAAGCGCTTATTATAAATCAACAATTGAAGAATCATAATGGCACTACGGATGTGGTGCGGGATGTTTCTCCCGGTGTTGTTGATTGGATTATTATCGTCGCCTTATGGAAGGATATTTTAATATTTCAGCTCAGTAACGGTACTTTCGAGGGCTTTAGGGCTAGGCACAAGTTGCCATGATACTTATGAACAATGGTTCCGCAATATTGATTTGATGGTGGGATGTTTGCCTGCGTGTAGAGGCAGTGCGTGTAGAGGCAGTGAATGACTTGATGGGAAGATTACTCAGTGTGTGATTCAGAGATTCAGTATTTTACTTCCTGCAAGGGAAGGGCAATCGGGCAGAGAATGTTCAGGACTGGGTTGACAAGGTATCGAGACTCAGTATTTGCGAGCGTGGCAGAATTTCCTTCTATGATGAGGTGTTGTTGTCCTTATTGGATGTACTAGATTCGTCGGTGTTATGATCTTTTACAATTAACCTCTGGAGAAGGATATTGCAGGTCAATATTGAAGAAGCGACTGTTAGATATCGCGAGGCAAGGTGGTTCAGGGTTGAATCGGCAGTTATAATATCAACAACATAAGAAAGATGATCATTCATTTCAGTAATGCGCTCTTTATGGAAGAATAGTCGCGATATTATTTCGTCGTCAGCTATTTCATGTAATTATATATTGCGTCGTGCGAGTTGTGAGACAGCTTGGTAAATTTCTTACGTATTGAGGTTCTGCACAGAGATAAGGTTATATGAGTAGGATGGCTCTTGAGATTTAGATCGTGTATTGCACCTCAGTTGTGCTAGAGTTGTGGATTATGGATATGTCTCCCCAGGGAATGGTACTATACACTTAGAGTGCTTGTGACCGAGATTCGGTATTTTATTGTAATGAGCAATTTAGCTCGATATACATCTCCTTATGTGAGTTCCATGTGTGGATCGGGTGGCAAGCCTCCATGGGTATGATATTTTGATCGGGTGGCACGCCGCCATGGTTATGTTGTGTGGATCAGCCATGGTTATGATTGCTCGGATCAGTTTGCACACCGCAACAGTGTGATGTTCAGTACATTATCTATTTATTGTGTTCTGTTTCCTATTTTCTGAAGGAAGCTTATATGAGTTGTGCGCCCGCGTCGCATGTATGATTCGCGAGCGGGGTAATTGAATTTCCTTTTCAGAGTTCATTTTCCTTTTGTGTCGCACTCTAATTGGTAGCCTATTGCCACATGATAGAATCATATGAGATTTATGTTCATGTCAGGGTGGCTGGTTGCCTGAGTAGTTCGTACTGGGTGAGATGATATTGTTGGATATATGATCCATGCAATCTAATTACGTGAAATATATTAAGGAGCAAAGATCATTATTTGATTCAGAATGAAGAAATGGTTCTTATCAGAAGTATAGACTCAATGATTGGTTGACTCGACAGTTGATTATGAATTTCTGCACATCTCTTCCATCGTGGCAATATTATAAGAAGTAGAGCAAGACCTATGTAGGTCATGAGGTGTAATGGGAGCATCAGATTCGTGGAATTTCGACTAAGTTGATCAGAAGGTGTTATTATGGTCCGGTGAGTAAAGTGATGCAAGGTGTGAATTCAGAAAAGTTATGCAGTCATGTTTGGATACAACGTGTAGTGATTGATATGGTGATCTTATGGTGGAAACAGGTCGGGCATAGAATTCCGGATGTTGGAATTGGGCTTTAAGGCGTATCTTCTTGAATAAAAGAAAATATCTTCAGAATTGATCGAGCTAATGTGCTCAAATCAGTTGTGGTAGCATGGGAAAATGCATGAGGTATTAAATAGTGAATTTCAGACTACTTCAGGGTAGCTCTCAGCACGTTCGAGGATGAACGTAGGTTTAAGTGGGAGAGAATGTAACGACTCGACCGGTCATTTTGAGGCCTAGCGCGTTGTTCAGCAGTATGAGGCCATAAGCAGCTTCAATTCAGGTATTACGACTTGTACGCGCGGTCGAAATTGAGTTTTGGGAAGTTCAGAGTTAATTTGGGAAGAGAATTCTCATTTTGAAGCTTAAAGTTGAAAGAATTAACTAGGATGGGACTTTTGAGTAAACGACCTCAGAATTAGGATCTAAAGGTTCCAGCAGGTTCATATGATGATTTCGGACTTGGGCGTATGCCCGGTTCAGGTTTTGGATAACCCGGGAGCGTTTTGGCGCCTATTGTGGAAGTTAGCATTTTAGAAGAAATTTCATAAGTTTGGATTGAAGTGAATTTCACTATTATCGATGTTTGTTTGAGATTCCGAGTCTGTGAATAGCTTCGTATGGTGATTATGGAGTTGGGAACGCGATCGGGAGTGAATTCGGAGGCCCGTAGGTCATTTTAAAGTCATTTGGATAAAGATAGAAATTTGAAGGTTTTTGAGAAGTTTGACCGGAAGTGGACTTTTTGATATCGGGGTCGGAATCCGATTTCGAAAGTTGGAGTAGGTCTGTAATGTCGAATATGACTTGTGCGCAAATTTGAGGTCAATCGGACGTGATTTGATAGGTTTAAATATTGGAAATAGAAGTTTGAAATTTTAAAGTTCATTAAGTTCGGATTGGAGGTCGATTCATGATTTTAGCGTTGTTTGATGTGAATTGAGGCCTCGAATAAGTCTGTAATGTGTTTTGGAATTGGTTGGGGTTCCGGGGGCCTCGGGTAGATTCTAAATGGTTAACGGATCAAATTTGGAAGTTGAAGAATAGTTGAAGGTATGCTGCTTTTGTCATAACCGCATCTGCGATTCTAGGACCGCAGAAGCGGGACCGCATATGCGGTCAAGCCACCGTAGAAGCGGATTTTTGGTCAGGGGCTCGTGGACCGCAGTTCCGCAGAAGCTGGACCGCATATGCGGAAGGCTGGTCGTAGAAGTGGAAGAGGGGCAGTTGGAGTGGACCGCAGATGCCGTCAATGTTCCGCAGAAGTGGGACCGCATCTGCAGAAGATATGCCGCAGAAGCAAAAAAGGGGCGGCCTAGGGAAGACCGCAGAAGCGGTCAAGGGATCACAGGTACGGAAATAGCTGAGGCAGTGAGGTCTTTTAAGATCCGGGGTTGGGTTCATTTCAACCCCATTTTCTTCCATTGGAGCCGATGGGGAGCAACTTTAAGGTGCCATTTTCATCACTCGTCATGAGGTAAATAATTTATGCTATGTTTGAGTTAAATACAAAGTTTATATATGGATTTAGACAAGGAGTTTGTGGAAAAACTTGAGGTTTGAGGGAAGACCTAGAAATTTGATAATCTTGGATTTTGACCACGATTTTGGGTATGGAATTTAGAGAAAATCACATATTTGAATTCGTGAGTTTATGGGTAAAGTTTATCTTCGAAAAATTTCGGATTTCCGGGCACGTGGGCCCGAGGACGTTTTCGTTAACTTTTTGATCGGGGTTAGGAGTTTCTACAAATTGGATAATAATGAGTAATTAAGTATATATTAATGAATTTGCATAATTATTGGCTAGTTTTGGAGCGTTGTGCATCGATTCAAGTCTTCGGAAGGACGTGGAATGTCGGTTATGGATCTTCGGAGCGAGGTGAGTCTCCTTTCTAACCTTGTAAGAGGGAATTGTCCCCATAGGTGAAATAATTGATTATGTACTCCTATTTGTGGGGGCTACGTATGCACGAGGTGACGAGAGTCCGTGCGTAGTTACTATTATGCTATTTTCCGGGTAGTTAGGACCCAAAAACATGTTATACTTGGGTTAATTTTGAGCTCATTGACAACTTGGATTGCTTAGATCGCATTGAATTAGTAAATGAATTTCAAAAAAGGATTAAACTTCAATTTCTTAAATTGTTAAAAGAGGACTGGCTTTTAATTGGACAAATATTCCCTGATAAATCCTTAATTGGCTATTTGAGCATATATTTTTATGTGAACCTGCATTGCATGATTGATTCGCAAGCAGGGTGATTGTTTATTTTATGTTTACCGCGTCACATAGATAGTTCGCGAGAGGGGTAATAGATGCATCTATGGTTCGAGCGGTTCGACCCTCGACAGTGCATAGTTATATTTCTGTTGGAGCGGGCCGTCGACCCCGGCATGATTTGCGCATGATATATATTATTGCCTGAGAATTTTTAATGTTGATATTGCCTTTCATGGCTTGCTATAAATTGATAAGATAATGAAAAGTAAACCTTGAAAATCCTTTATTATTTGTTAAAGGTGTTTACCTGTTTTTCGGCTTCGTGGGTTAGAACTACTATATAAATCCATGATTTCCTCACATTTTTAGTATATTATTATTTGACCTCTAGCAAGTGTTGAAGTTAACCTATCGTCTCTACTTCTTCGAGATTAGACGGGATACTCATTGAGTACACGTTGTTTACATACTCATACAACACTTATGTGCATTTTTGTTGCACAGGTATCACGACCCCAAATCCCGATCGTGATGACGTCCAACACAATGCTAGACAAGCCCGACCAATTACCACTCTCAACCCCTTCTATTACAATTTATTACTGATTAACCACTTTAAATAACAATTTAATATAAAATCAAAGCATGAATTTTTAAATAGTTGAAATGTGCGGAAAACCATAGTCAGGAAAAAAATTCTCTGTAAAAACAGCCCACTAATCCGGTGTCACAAGTCTGATCCTCTAATACAAGGTTTCAACAACCTAATACAGAAATATGTCTGAAATGCAGAATAACAAGTAAAGGTACAAGGAGAAATCGGGTCTCCGAACGTCATGCAGCTACCTCGATAACTCCAATGAAAACTGAACAACATGAAACTCGCTCTATGCCTCAGGAACCTTGTACCTGCACACATGGTACATGGAGTAATGTGAGTACTCCGATCCAGTGAGTAACAAACATAAATAAAGGCTGAGAATAAGAAATCACGGAAAAAGCAAAGTAAACTATAACTAGAAATTTCGAGCATTTAATAATGAAGCAACAAGTCAATGAAATAAGAGTACAAAAATATTATGACAGGTAAAACAGATAAGGAACAAATGCATGAGTGAAATGCAATGCATATGACGGTACACTCTGGTACCCACTGCGGCGTGCAACTCGAGCCATCCCTTTATTTATCGTCGACGGCGCTCACTGGGGGGTGTGTACAGACTTCGGAGGGGCTCCTACAGCCCAAGCGCAATATCAAGCCATCTCGTGGCATCAACCAGGCTCTCGGCCTCAATATCAATATAACCAACCAGACTCTCGGCCTCAAGATCAATGTAATCAACCAGGCTCTCGGCATCAATATCAATATAACACTGTTGCGGCGCGCAGCTCGATCCATGCTCAGTCCAGAAATCATCGTAAACCCCTTGGGCATTTGTAAAACAGTAGTTCTCAGCCCAAAATATCATTTAAGTTTTCAAATCTTAGAAAGATGGTTGAGTTTGCAAAACAGTATTTAAAACCTTGGACTGAGATCAAATGATATGCAAAATATGCGAAAACAGTGATATCAATCCCCGAATGAGTCAAATAATTGGCACGAAGCCCAAATGTAACAATTACTTCCAAGTAAAGATGATTCTCAATTAAGTTCTAGTCAAAAACACGGTAATAACATCACTCGGGACAGACCAAGTCACAATCCCCATAAATCAATGACCCCGCACTCGTCATAGAGTACATGTCTCGCCTCAATATAGCATTATGATGTGAAATTCCGTGGTTTCAAACCCTCAGGGCATCATTTACATTCATTACTCACCTCAAGCTGGCCAAAAGTCTAGCTCGCTATGCCCTTGCCTCTGAAATTGGCCTCCTCGTGCGTCGAATCTGACCAAAATCCCAACGAATATGTCACATTATGCTAAGGAGACAATACCAAATCGAAAACAATCGAAAAATATCAAAATTCACAAAATTGACAAAATCCGAGCCCCGGTCCCACGTCTCGAAACTCAAAATTTTTTACACCAACGGGTTCCTTATCTCGCCACGAGTCTATACATACCAAAAACTCTCAAATCGGACCACAAATGGCCCCTCAAATTCCAAATTTGAAAATTTCAAACTCAAGCCCTAATTTCTTACAATTTGGCTAAATTCTCAAGGATTTCAAGGATGATTCTACAATAAAATCATGTTTTTAACTCATAAAACTTATCTCCAATCGATCCCAGTTGAAACTTTCTTCAATCCCCGTCCAAAAGCTCCCAACAATGCCCAAAAATGGTGGGAAAATGGGTTAGGTTCGCGGATGAAATATTTTTAACATTCTGCCCATATCACTGTAGCTAACACTATGAGATCACATCCTAACCTCTGTGATCGCATAGAACAAAATTTCCAGGTCCAAATTTAACCCTATGCGATCGCACACCAACTCTTGCGATCGCATAGAACAATTTTTTTACTAAAAATTCTGGATCAACTTTACACAGTGCGATCGTATGCCTCCCTATGAAATCGCATAGAACAACCAAACAACCCCTCGAAATCCTTCTATGCGATTGCATCCCCTCTCCAACGATCGCATAGAGCAAAATCCAGCAGCACTGACCTGCAATTTTCTGCAACAACCTAAGTCCCAAAAACATCCCATTAGCCATCCGAATTCACCCCGAGGCCCCCGGGACCTCAACCAAAAGCACCAACACCTCCTATAACATCATTCAAACTTGTTCCAATTATAAAAACACCTCAAACAACACTAAATCCATCATTTCTCATCGAATTCAAGCCTAAGTTCTTTAAAAACTTCTAAAACACGCATTCGATCAAAAACCCAACCAAAACACCTCCGAATCACCTGAAATTTTGCACATAAGTCCCAAATCACCTAGCGAAGCTACAACAACTCTCGAAATTCCATTACGTTCCTGGATCAAAATCTCACCTATCAACCGGAAATCGCCAAAATACTAACTTCGCCAATTCAAGCCTAATTCTACACCGGACCTTCAAAACCACTTCCGATCACGCTCCTAAGTCACAAATCATCTCCTGGAGCTAACCGAACCATCAGAATTCCTATCCGAGCCCTATAACATATACGTCAACTTCCGAATGTCTTTTCCAAACTAGGTCTTCCTTAAAGAGACTAAGTGTCTCATTTCTTATCAAAACTATTGCAAATAAACTCGAATACATATGACACAGATAACGAAGCATATAGAAGCAGAAAATGGGAAGAACTGGGCGGTAACTCATGAGACGACGGGTAGGGTCGTCACATCCTCCCCAACTTAAACAAACACTCGTCCTCGAGCGAGCTAAGAAACATACCTGAAGCCTCAAATAGGTGAGGATATCTGCTCTGCATCTCCTGCTCGGTTTCCCATGTAGCCTTCTCCATGGGCTGACCTCTACACTGCACTTTCACTGACGCTATATCTTTTGATCCCAATTTTCGAACCTGTCGACCCAAAATAGCCACTGTTCTACATCATAAGTCAAATCCTCGTCTAACTGTTAGCCATCCGAATTCACCCCGAGGCCCCCGGGACCTCAACCAAAAGCACCAACACCTCCTATAATATCATTCAAACTTGTTCCAATCATAAAAACACCTCAAACAACACTAAATCCATCATTTCTCATCGAATTCAAGCCTAAGTTCTTTAAAAACTTCTGAAACGCGCATTCGATCAAAAACCCAACCAAAACACCTCCGAATCACCTGAAATTTTGCACACACATCCCAAATCACCTAACGAAGCTACAACAACTCTCGGAATTCCATTCTGACTCTCGGATCAAAATCTCACCTATCAACCGGAAATCGCCAAAATACTAACTTCGCCAATTCAAGCCTAATTCTACACCGGACCTCTAAAACCACTTCTGATCATGCTCCTAAGTCACAAATTATCTCTCGGAGCTAATCAAACCATCGGAATTCACATCCGAGCCCTCTAACATGTAAGTTAACTTCCGGTTGACTCTTCCAAACTAAGTCTTCCTTAAAGAGACTAAGTGTCTCATTGCTTATCAAAACCACTCCAAATCAACTCGACTACATATGACACGGATAACGAAGCATATAGAAGCAAAAAATGGGAAGAACGGGACGGTAAATCATGAGACAATGTGTCGGGTCGTCACAACATGTATATGTAACTCTAGCGGCCTACTGGGCGTAGCAGCACGGATGATTCTGGGACTAGGTGAGCTGCATTATTTGAGACGGCCGCAGCTAGTACAGTCCCTTCCAGTATACTGTATTTACTTCCTGTCCACTGTATTCTGGACGAATATTGTATTTTATTTCCTTGTCAGTAGATGATCATGCACTTGTGACACCGGGTTCTGGGAGGATATTTTTGGATTATTAAATGTTAAGTTTGTTAAAGATTTCGTGGTTGTTTCCGTAAATTTTATTATTCGTTATTTAACGTGTAACAAAAAATGATTTTGACAATACAAAAATGAGAATTTAATTGAGTATTTTGGTTGGCTTGCCTGACAGTGGTGTCCGGCGCCACCACAACCCTTAGTGAATTTTGGGTCGTGACATTTAACCAAATGACTCCAAAATGTCTTACGGACCTCCGGATCCGCTTTAGAATTTGCTCCCAATACTAAAATCACCCAATGGAGCTATTCCCAGGCTCGGAATCCCAAACAAACATCGATGATACTGAAATGCACTTTAACCCAAATTTATGAGATTTTTTCAAAAATGTCAACTTCCAATATAGGAGCCGAAACGCTCCCGCATCACCCAAAACCCGATCTGGACATATGCCCAAGTCCCAAAATAATCATACGAACCCGTTGAAACCTTCAAATCCCGATTCCGAGGTCGTTCACTCAAAATCAATTCTTAGTTAGATTCTTACAGCTTTAGGCTTCCAAAATGAGAATTCTCTTTCCAAATAAACTTCAAACTTTCCGAAATTCAATTCCGACCACGCGTACAAGTCATAATACCTGAAGTAAAACTGCTCATGGCCTCAACCTGCTGAACTACACGCTAAATCTCAAAACGACCGATCTAGTCGTTACATTTTCTTTTACATTAGACATTCCTACATTAACAAATCATTTATCATACGCAAAATGATAACCAGTTGATAAGATATTCTGCATATAACACACACTAGAATATTGTGGCAAAGAGATGAACAAGATAATCACTATGTGGCATATGAGCCGAAAATGAATTTTGAGTATAGCAAAAAAAAAAACAATTTAACCAATTTTAGCTTCGTTATTGGGCAATATTACCCGTTTGGCCATAGATTTTGCCAAAATATATTTGGATTTTTTTTTGGTAAATACGTGTTTGGCTATAAATTTTATCTACATTTTGACAAATTCCCAAATCTTAAAACCAGCTCAACAGTTGATTTTCGCCCAAAAATCACTATTACATTTTTTAAAAAATTGCCCCAAACTTTTGTATTTTATAAAAGTCCGACATTTATTATTTTATAACAATGCTGCTTCATATTCTTGGTCATCTAATAATGTATTACGTAGTTCATTATAAAAATAATAATTTTGTACCACGTTTATTTATGTTCAGGACTATGGTTTGCGATAATATAATAAATGTTATTGATAACGGTAATATTGGGTATTTATGATAGTTTTTAGAACTTGTGGATATAAGTCATGTTTTATGCTTTTAAAAAAAATAATATTTTGAAATCTTATGTCTAAACACATTTTCATCTTCAATACTCAAACCAGATTTTTCAAAACAAATTTGAGAATCTATGACCAAACGCTAGCTAAGACTTTAGTAGGTGCTAAGTTACCTCTATTGATGAGAAACAAAATTCTTGAGATAAATAATGAATTTAAGCAAGTTTATCTTTGAAATTCAATTCATGATTGCTGAATCTAATTCTCTGTGAAGATAGCAAGTATTAAAGTAAATAAAAAGCATATGCGGAGTAAAACATTCGTTGACCAAAAAAGTATTGTGACTTTCCAGAGTGGTATCTCACTGATGGCTCGGGCCCTCCGGAAGGAGGCCTTCTTCGCCTTCCACCTAAGTTGCGCAGGAAAGGCCCAAAGCCTATCCCAGGCAACAGTGGAGCTTCATAGGGTCTTTCTGTCCAGGTGCAGGATCCGCATCTTCATAGACATGTCTATTTCACCGAGCCTCTCTCCGGGACAGTGCCCAGATCGTTACGCCTTTCACGCGGGTCGGAAGTGAATCGTATTCCATGAATATGATATCTATCTAGTGTGATGTATGGAATAAATGATAAAGGTGGATCTATTGATCGATCATGTCATATAGGCCCGAGTTGGACATCCAATTGCTTTGATTTGAATTATCCGGAGAATGTAATGCCTGGCATCCAACCTTTAGTTCTTCTGGTGTAAAAATCATATACACCAGCTTAATCTTCTGCTAGAGAAGAAGATTTTTTGGCTGCTCGAAATGCCATTATTGCGAACATATAATAAACCATAACATGAAATATCAATTCCGAAGAAAATTTGACCGTTATAGTGAGATATTGTTATAAATGATAGACTGTTATAGAAAAGTCATATTGTAATTAAACTCCTTATATGCAACAAAACTTATCTTTCATGACATAGTTGTGAAGCAATAAACATCCATTTCAAATAAGAACATTTAAAGGACATGGATATTGGGGAACAAAAAAAAATTAAAATTGTTATAAATAGAGTTCTATTTGTGGTGAATGTCTATATTTAGAGAGATTCTAGGGTTTATTACTTGGTGGCTAAGTCACCATCTCCCTATAAATAAAGGGTTCTATTCCATTGTAATTCATCCCAAAATTAATAACAATTCTCTTTTCCTATGTTTCTCTGCAATACTATTCTCCTTCTTTTATTGTTTTATAACACGTTATCAGCAAGAACTCTAACCAATTGAGTAGAAGCTTTGGGATTGAGCATAATGATTGTCAATTATTCCATGAACTTCCTTCGTGATTAAATTCTGGATTTAAGGTAAGTATTTTACCTTATTTTTCTCTTTTATTCTATACTTTGATTTTAAATATAAGTAAAGACAACAAAGTTTGATTATAACTCTAATGGAGTTTATAAGAAATTATCACCACCTGAAATAGTAAAATTTCTATGTCTCGCCATGATCAAATTCATGTATGATTGTGGGCAAAGAATTGAGAACCCGTCCCATTAAATTTTCTCCATTCTCTTTCCCTTAAGAGAATGTGACATCAGTATGTGATAAGTCTGAAAGAAGATAAAATTATTACTATGAATGTATTAATGGATATGAACGTGGTAATAGACGAAATTATAATCGTCATCATTTGTGGTAATGAGAACAATAAGGATTCTCAAAATAATCTTTCACTCTATAAAAAAATATTTGTCAACGATTTGACATGAGATTTTGTAAAGCACGTATAGATGATTATAGTCCATTCAGGATGTGAATGTGATATCATCTAATTTATGAATACATATTCATTCTTCAAAGAATATGAACATGCTAGTGGTAGTGAATATACCGCATTCACCTCTAAAAGGAGGTTTGAGATGATATAAGAAAATAATGTCATTATTATGGCATGAATGGTCATTGAACGTACCTATTGTATACCAAAATATTTTGGTATTGTAATTATTGAAAGACAACGGTAATGCAAGAAACAGATCTTGCATATAATTTTGACTATAACCATAATGGTATAACTTTCTCTTTAAAAGAGTTATTTACCATATGGGTGTTGATAAATATGTGGTACTACAAAATTAATTGAGAACTCTGCAAGAGCCAATTATACTATTTTGAGAAACATAACTAATCACCAATAAGTTATTGTATTATAGTAAGTCTCAAAGAAATTTATTCAGTTTCCAAAGTATACGCGAAAGCGGTTGATTATATTGAGACTATAAATAAAGAAAAGATTTAATACCTTCTATTACTATAACTTGTAGCGGGGTAATATGTATGTGAAAAACTATCCGCTTTATTCTCCAATTTGTACTACATAAATAAAAGAATACCACAATGAAGTGGATATTGATTGATATAAAAACCCATATCATAATAAACTTGGAGTTTATTCATAATTGCACGCATCATGGTGTAAATCTGAAATTTATCAGTATTGATAATTTATCCAGTTGACATAATTAGTTTAGCCATGTTAATTCAAGTATGATGTGCAAAAATAAAAGAGAATTCACATGGGTAAATATTAAAGAACTAAAAAGTTCTTTACGAATTTTCTTACATTGCTTGTTCTCATTAATTAATAGACCAATTAAAATTGGGATTGAATCCCATAAATGCTGGAAATATCAAAGGTGAATATGGGTCCATTCACCTGCCATGTATACCACATAAGATGCATCTATGATATGGTTACATGTGCAATTATTATTAACTTGCTTAATAATTTAATTTCGAGCATAATTTTTGGATTTTTAATTCAAAAAGTTCATCTTGATAAGTTGGTTTACATCACAGTTGGTTTAACAAAATGATTTATTGAGTGCCTCCACTTAATATCTAAACTATTGCTTATGAGAACAAAGTTATATATATCAGTTTGATATACGTTATATACGAAAGTATATTATTTTCTCCCTCACAAGTGATTCAGGGTCAGGAACCAAATAATTCTATCTTCTCATTATTATGTGCGGTGTACATTTTGATTAACACCATAATGCACAAAGATGGGTTTTCAAAGTTGAGGAAACAAGTTAGTTTTTCTAACATGAGGGGGAGACATGATAAACAGTTGAGAAAAGGTTACGTGGAATGAATTACCATTTGTTCATATAGATCCTCGAATAAGATAATATGAACTTGAAGTTCTTAAAAAGATAATTCATCTGCAATATATTGAAAAGCATGCCAGACACATTTGCTGATCCAAAGAAAGTAACTATATTCTCATTGCAAATGATCCTATTAAGTCCTAGAAGGATAAAGTCTATGGTATGCTTAAAGCGTATAGATAAATCGGTTTCAAATAAATTTCTTGATAAAGAAGATGAAAAAATGATCAAAATGATCATAATAAAGGAGGCAAGTGATCTAGAAGATCACATAACATAACACTTCATAATATCTCATGAGAGATTCAGGTACCTGAATATATGAATGAAGAGATCTTTATGTTATGTCATTATGAAAATATATGAAACTGATATGAAATATTTTTTGACGACATCTATGATAATGCTAAGTATAGATGAGGATCTTAAGTCTGTCTCTTACAGACACAAAAATATTGGCCAAATGAAAGAGACACAATTCAAATAGAATTGGTTTCATATGAAAGATATGTAGTTTTGAACATGTAGTTCAAACATTTGAAAGTATAAAGTCAATGGTATGTGCAATTAGTTTTCAATATCTTATATGTCTAGCATGACATGAAAACTTGATATGCATCTAAAGTCTATTATATGGCTTATATGACTTAACTTATATAACAATCCACGAAGGATTTAAGTTGCTTGAACATATACAATTCTTGATCTTGAAGTACCACATCCTCATTGCAATTTGTGCATATATGTATCTTGCTATAATTATAAGCATGATAATATGATAGCGAGAATCTCTATGGAGATATTGAAGAGCCATTCCACGACATTATGTGAAGACATTATATATCTATCAAGAATGATGATTTCAAGGTGCAATATATTCATTCAAGCTAATATGTGCTGATTTGTTCATCAAATATCTACCAAAGATCTTTTGAAGATGGTGCACAAAATTGGAATTCAAATGCTCAATGATGTGAATTGATGCTCTCATTAGGGGGAGCTAATACGCGTTGTACTCCTTTTGCCTTACAAGGTTTTGTCCCACTGTATTTTTCTTGCAAGGGTTTTAGCGAGGCAACCAAAAGGCGTATTATTATATATGTGTACTCTTTTTCCTTTTATAATTTTTTTTCCATTGGGTTTTATTTTAGTTAAGGTTTTAACAAGATACATTATCTGTTGAATAGACATTAAAGGGGGAGTGTTATAAATAGAATTCTATTTAAGGTGAATGTCTATATTTAGAGAGATTCTAAGATTTATTACTTGGTGGCTAAGTCATCCTCTCCCTATAAATAAAGGGTTTTATTCCATTGTAATTCATCTCAACATTTAATAAGAATTTTCTCTCTCTTTATCTGCAATGTTGCTCATGTTCTTTTATTGTTTTATAAAAAAAATCTTTTTTTGGTCGATATACCCCACTCCATAATTTAAACCTGGGAGTACGCTAAGAGAACTTTCAATAATGATGGTATTATCACAGAAGTATTTTGCTCCTATCTTCTCCTATGCTAATTAATATGACTTCCAATATAGTAATGTAAGTTAATATCCTTGGAACATATTGGATTTCAGCTTCTAAAAGTTGGTTGCTACTCCTATTATTTATGAATTGTATAGCTAAAGAAGTCTGAAAAATCAGTAAATTTTTTCTTCTAGACTGCATAATACAATGTAATGGGTTCTAATATGTAACTGCAATTTTATCATAGTACCAAGCATAATAGTTTTAACCAACATCATTAAATTTAAAGCTAACTAAAAACAGATGAATCTAACTCCAAGTAAAGCTCATTGCTCAAAGCAAATTCAACCATTCAAAGGTTGCACAACCAAACACCAAGTGATAGCGGGGATGAGCAAAGTTTCCGGAGTTCAAAGGTTGTACAACTATTCACAACAACGATCTTGATTCTTCAGACTCTAAGATATTGACAATTCAGTGAGTAATTTAATATAGACTTATTTACCTGAATTTAGACTGAAATAGACTGAAAAACAGATTCTGCATCCTCTGACACAACCAACATTTTTATCTGAAAGTGAAAAACTTGGAGGAGAAACAAAAGGGACTAAAAACCTGGAATTGCCAAGTTGCTCAGAACATGTATAATATATTCAATTGAATACCTCACTTCTAAGAAAATAACCAAGATATTTGGAATATTCATTGCATATTCAGTGAAATACCTCACTTCTATAAAAATCATAAATGAAATTCAAAAGCGTGAAACCTGGATGCCCCTAGAAAATCAAGAAAAATAAAAAAATCAAGAAATGAAATGAACACAAACAGAGACATAATTAGAAATGTGGGGAGTTGGAATATTACTCTTCCATGATCTAAAGCCCACGAAGAATTCTTCCACTTAGTAGTTTCAGAGCTCCAAATAGTTATACAAAGGAATCCAGCTGTAGAAACTCAAAGTGAAAAAGTATGGCATCTCTACTAGTCAATTACTATGTTCAATTTTACCATGAAACATAGTAAAATCTTGAAGGAAGGTATAGTGAAATAGTAAAATATTAAAATCTTAAACTAAGGTAAACAATAGTGAAATCTTTATGAACAAGAGAAGTATTGTTGCATCTTCAACTATATTGAAGAAAAAACACATAGAGTAATCTTTAACGCTCTAGTACAACACTTGAGCATATCACAACCAACAGTTAACTCGGCCAACTTCTCCAGAAGAATAATTTACACTTAATCTCTCTTCTCCAGATGTATTTTTTTAAAGGTTTGATCTCTTTTATGGTTCCTATTCAAAAATTACCTGCTTATGATATTTTTTTAGGCCAACTTGATAACATTATACTAGCATAAATCATAGATAGTAACCATGGAGAATTAGAATAACTTACTTTAATTAGAGCATGTATTTCCCGTTTTGTAGTCTTATGTTCAAGCTTTGTCCCATTAGACCTATTTCCAGCCATGAACTTGGAGTATGACCCTATGGTATGGGTGGTGTAGCATGTAGTGTACATTATTGTGGTGCCTTTCTATGATAGTGTTCTATCACACACTAATTCCTCCTCATTCAGTGGTACCGCCTAGCATATGAACTTGGTGGTCTCGTCATCTTCTTTCTTAACAAGACTGCTGGTACTAGTTGCACCATTAGTACTGTCAGTGGATACTAGATAAGATCTTAGTTAAATAATGCCCAACTTAAAACTAGTGTACACTTATAAGAAATAAAAGACGAATTTGTAATATGATTTTGTAAGAAATTTCAAAGTGGCTCAATCATTTTTCTTAATGAAGTAAGAAGACTCCCATTAAAATGCATCAAAAGAAGATGCAAGCAAAAACTAGATGAAAGAGAGATAGGGTGTGTTTGCCAAATTACAAAAGCTAGTCTACTACTAAGAAGAAAACATACTTCAAATATGTAACAAGCTAGTCTACTAAAAGTGTGTTAATCATACAGAATCAAATACTAGTCTTAAGCAAGAACACGATCTAGTGATTCACTATTGGAGAGATCAAACTTTCTGTGTAAGCTAATCCATCCATCAGCAGAAAGGTATCTTCATTACTGTCATCACCAACTAAAGGTCATACTAGATAGATTATTCCATATGGTCATTTGGATGTCCTAAATACGGTCCCTTCTTTGCAGCTGAGTAGCACTTTACCATTTGAAAATATATATATTTCGGAATGACTGGTATGATTGAACGAATCCTGGTGTCTCTGATAGTAAATAATATAGTCCATGATTCTTTAATACCATACTCTTTCATTACCCACAATTTAAAAGATGCAATCCCACCTCGAGCATAAACACAGTGTAGACTAAGCACTCTTCCCTACTTTGTCACACCTTGATTGAAATTTCCAATTGCCGTGCACACATCCTCTGGCAAAGGTACCTCCCTGTACACCTCGTTTGAAACATCACAAGAAAAAATAGTCATCCAGGTATGAATCATCTCATCCGCCATCCAAGACCACTTTTGTGTTAAACTAATCCAATGAAATGCTCCTTGGACAAATGCCAAACAGTCCCTTGCATCTGATCCGTAACACAAGTTACAATCAAGTTTTCTCTAGGAACCACTTTTTAGCGCAATAATCTCATCGGGTTCTCCGTCATCCTCCTCCCACCAGGAAACCATTAAAACCTTATAGTCATCACTAGTTGAGTCATATCCCAATCCATAAGTAGAATCATTATAACAGTT
This sequence comes from Nicotiana glauca, assembly GCA_026770625.1. Lineage (NCBI taxonomy): Eukaryota > Viridiplantae > Streptophyta > Magnoliopsida > Solanales > Solanaceae > Nicotiana > Nicotiana glauca. The sequence continues at coordinate 216,464 of MU736376.1, forward strand.
AAATTGTGAAAGTACTATTGACTCTCTTGTGGAAGGATTCCATAGCAACAATGAATAATTCTCAGCTTCATACTGAATCCCAAGTAAAACCAACCCATCACAACAAGAATGGATATGGTAAAACCCAGACAGACACGTTGATATCTGTAATAATGTGGCCTTGTTTTGGCCTTGTTGTAAGAGGCCTTAGTGGCCAATTTGAAACCATCGGAATTGAGATTTACTGGCCAAGTTATAACCAAGCAAATATAATTCCTTTGGTTATAAATTGAACCGATTCTTGCTCATTTAACGTACACCAACAATATTTGAATTTTTTATTTCTTGTTTATTCTCCACCTCCTTTAGTAACTAAGATTATTTTGTAAGAGAGTTGAGTGTCGGGAAATAGTTGTGTGAGCCCTTCTTTGGAGTGATCTTGTGAGATTATTCTCTTGGGATATTTGTGATTAATTAGAATTTTTACTCTAATCTTGTACTCTCTTTTGTACTCTTATTGTTATGGTGAAGTTGCTCTTCTCCGCTTGTGGACGTAGGTCACACTGACCGAACCACGTTAAATTATTATCTTCTTTATCTGCTTTAATTACCATTATTATCAACTGGTATTATTTTTGTTATTGTCATTATAATATTATTTGGCTAAATTCTACACTACCGGGGTTCCCATTCCTAACAAATTGGTATCAGAGCCGGATCTAACCGGGTTAGTTATAATAGCCAAAAATATGACTTTAACAAAGACATATGTTGAAAAAATTGACCGAAGTGCAAACTTCGGAATGTGGCAATTAAAGACGGAAGCTGTCTTAATTTAGGATGGCTTAGATTTGGCACTGGAAGGAAAGGAGAAGAAGCCAGAAAAATGATGGACGAGGAGTTTGCCGTCATAGACAAAAAAGGCAAAAGCATGTATTATTTTAAATCTCTCAAATGAGGTTTTGCATGAAGTTGTAGCAGAAAGCACAGCCAAAGGCATATGGGAAAAACTAAAAACCTTGTATATGAAAAGGACAGTAGAAAACAGGCTTTACCTAAAGCAAAAACTCTACACTTTTCGTATGGTGAAGGTACATCTATATTTACACATCTTGATACTTTTGATTCTCTTCTTATGGATTTAAGTAACATAGATGCTGAAATTAAAGATGAGGATCAAGCCGTATTATTACTTGTTTCCTTACCCCAGTCTGTAACGACCCGACCGATCATTTTGAGTACTAGCGCTCCGTTCAGCAGTTGAAGGCCAAGAATAGCTTCATTTCAGGTATTATGACTTGTACGCATGGTCGGGATTGAATTTCGAGAAGTCCAGAGTTAATTTGGGAAGAGAATTCTCATTTCAGAAGCTTAAAGTTGAAAGCATGAGCTAGGATTGGAATTTTGAGTAAACAACCTCGAAATCAAGATCTAAAGGTTCCAGCATGTTCGTATGATGATTTCAGACTTGGGGGTATGCCCGGATTGGGTTTTGGATAACCCCGGAGCATTTTGGCGCCTATTGTGGAAGTTAGTATTTCAGAAGAAATTTTATAAGTTTGGTTTGAAGTGCATTTTGGTTTTATCAACGTCCGTTTGGAATTCTGAGACTGTGAATAGCTCTGTATAGTGATTCTGGAGTTGGGGGCATGATCGGAAGTGAATTCGGAGGTCCGTAGACCATTTTGAAGCCATTTGGCTAAAGATAGAAAGTTGAAGGTTTTGAGAGTTTGACCGGGGGTAGACTTTTTGATATCGGGGTCAGAATCAAATTCCGAAAGTTGGAGTTGGTCCGTAATGTCAAATATGACTTGTGTGCAAAATTTGAAGTCAATCGGACGTGATTTGATAGGTTTAAACATCGGAAGTAGAAGTCGGAAAGTTCAAAGTTTATAAAGTTTGGATTGGAGGTCGATCGATGATTTTAGTGTTGTTTGATGTGATTTGAGGTCTCAAGCAAGTCCGTAATATGTTTTGGGATTGGTTGGTATGATTGGTTGGAGTCCCGGGGGCCTCGGGTGGATTCCGGGAGGTTAACGGATCAAAAATTAGATTTTTGGAAGGGCTGAGTATGCTGCTTCTGTCATAACCGCATCTGCGGTTCTTGGACCGCAGAAGCGGGAGCCCAGATGCGGTCTTTAGCTCGCAGAAGCGGAAAGGGAGGCAGGCCCAGCTAGCCGCAGAAGCGGCCCAGGGACCGCAGAAGTGGTCAGCGCCCTTTTAGCCCAAGCCGCTTAAGCGGCCAAAATGTCGCAGAAGTGACACCCGCATAAGCGATCATATTGTAGCAGAAGCGGAAATTTGCTCGGGGCATTGACTTGTTTTAAACGGGATTTTGGCTCATTTTCCCCATTTTGCATGGCTTGGGGGCGATTCTTAGAGAGCTTCAAGGAGAGATTTCATCACCAATGTTGAGGTAAGTTACCCCTATTTGTTTCCAAGTTAAATACAAGACTATACCATGGATTTAAGCATGAAAATGAGAGTAAATATTGGGGTTTTGGTTGGAAACCTAGGAAATTGTAATCTTGGATTTTAGCCACGATTTTGAATATGAAATTAGGAGAAAATCATATATTTGAGTTCCTAAGGTCATGAGTAACTTTTATCTTCGAGAAATTTTGGATTCCGGGCATGTGGGCCTGAGGGCATTTTGGTTATTTCACTAAACGGAGTTGGGAACTTGTATAATCTGAATTGTTAACAAGTATTTGAGTATATTCTCATTAGTTTATCGTTAATTGGCTAGTTTTGGCGCATTGTGCGTTGGCTCAAGCTTTTGGAAGGATGTAGAATGCCGAATTGCGAGTCTTCGGAGCGAGGTGAGTCTCCTTTCTAATTCTGTGAGGGGGAATTTACCCCATAGGTGAGTAAAATGGTTATGTGCTCCTATTTGTGGGGGCTACGCACACACGAGGTGACGAGAGTCCGTGCATATCTACTATTATGCTATTGTCCGGGTAGTTAGGACTCAAAAGCATGTATACGTGGATTAATCGTGAACGCATTGGTAGCTTGAATTGCTTAACGCACATCGAATTAGTAAGTAAATTTCTAAAAGAATTAAACTTCATTTCTTAAATTGTTAAAGGAGAATTGGTTTTATTTGAATAAATATTTTTCGATAAGTTCTTATGTGACTGATTGAGCATGTACTATATGTGTGCCTGCGTCGCATGGATGATTCGCGTGCAGGATATGTGTTTAATTATGGAACAGGCCGAACGCCTCGGTGATAATAGATGCATCTATGGTTCGTGCCGCTCGACCCTCGGCAGTGCACAATTTACATTCTGTTGGAGCGGGCCGTCGACCTCGGCGTGATTTGCGCATGTTTATTTATTACTTGGAAATTTGTAAATGTGGAATTGGCCCTACGTGGCTTTATATGAACTGTTGAAATAATAAAGGATAAACCTTAGAAGCCCTTGATTTATTATTGGAAGTGTTTGCCTGTTTTCTGGCTTCACAACTTGAAGTTTTATATAAATCCATGATTTCCCCCGCACTTATAGAATATTGCTATTTGACCTCTAGTGAGTATCGGAATTGGCCATATCGTCTCTACCCCTTCGGGATTAGGCAGGATACTCACTGAGTACACATTGATTACGTACTCATACTACACTTCTGTGCATTTTTGTTGCACAGGTACTTGATGCATTAGCGGCCTACTGGGCGCAGAATCACAGACGATTCGGGGACTAGGGGAGTTGCAGTATGCAAGGCGACCCGCAGCTCTTTAAAGTCCTTTCTAGTAACTGTATTTCTTTTCTGTCCATTGTATTTCAGACGAATGCTGTGTTGTATTTTATGTCTTTATCAATAGTCGCTCATGCACTTGTGACACCGGGTTTCTGGGAGGGTTTAC
>MU736380.1:1547-12360 GCA_026770625.1 Nicotiana glauca
TATTAAAAGCCAGCTAGCGTAGCTCGGGAGAGTGCGTCTAGTAAATTGTCGTAATTACTCGGGAGAGATTTACGGTAATAAGAGTGCTCATGATCGGTAGAGAATACTTAAGCGAAATTATAGAAGACATAGCGGGAATGATTCCAACAATTGGGAATATCATAACTCTAGACCTCCTTAATCTTTTCTCTAACCCTCAGTATCGTTAGTTATTAATTTACTATTTTAATTTGTTAGTTAATTATTTGAACACAAGAATCTTAATATCTATAAGTTAGGAATTGTTCAAGCTTGTCTTCTTTGTGATAGTGAACAGCTATAGCTAAACCTTAGTTCTCTGTGGGATTCGACTCCGGACTTGTAAACCGAATTATATTTGCAACGACCACATTGTCTTTTTTATAAGGCATAGTTGGGCGTGATCATAAAGCTGCCTCATTCCTCACATTGCCTTTATTACCTTGTTGAGATATCCCAGTCCCAGCTGTAGTTGGATTGAACGTTGGAGCTGCTGGATTTAGTGTTTTACCAGTACGAACAGGATTAGATCTTTGGCTTCGATCATTATCTTCTGTCGACTTATTATTGACCAGATTATCTCCCCTCTTAGTCTGAACCATACCGGCCATATCATCAATATGAGTTTGCCTTGGAATCACAGTAGCATCGTCTTGTCCATCTTCCTGTAGTTCCAACAATGCAAATTTGTTTCCCAGTTGTACCTGCTGCCTTTCATCTTGATTAACGGGGACTATCTCATTTCCAGTAGTTTCTTGATCATTCTTCTGAGTAGCAACCTTATTTGTGCGATTATCTCGCACCTCTTTCCATTGCTCCTTTCCATTACCATTCACGTTACCCACAACTTTGCCACTTGACAAAATCATCAACGGTCCATTTTTGTTAGAACAAGTAGCCAAAGTACCATTTTTCTCTGAAACAATGTCCTTGTTTGCTTGAAACACATTTTCATTAGTAGCTTGTTTCTCCTCAGATTTGTGTTCCATCAAATTTGGATGTAGCCTCCAACACTTCATATCATGGCCCTGCAATTTGCATTCCTTGCAATATTTTGGCACAAGTCATATTGGATTTCACCCATTCAGTTCTCGCAACTCCAATAGCCTCATTCTCGATGTCCATACGCACTCTCTTTGGCAAATCTGCTAGTAGGTCGATAAGTACCTTTACTCGAGCACAACTAGGCCTTGTTTTGTTTATGGTTGCCAAATCCAATTGTTGTGGTATTCCAACAGCAGAGGCTAAAGAAAACAAACATTCCTTAACAAAGTACGTGGGCAGTAATTGTGGAAATGAAATCCATGCTATCGCCATAGGTGTTTCTTCTCCGACTTTGAAAATTTTATCATATATGAGCTGTCTCATTTGGTATTCATATCCGTCTTTTGCCTTAATATAGTAGGTGCTTTTTGAAGTTATTTTCTGAAAATCCTCCCTCAATGTTAGACGAATCAGTACATGTTTGTCTCTCAAAATGCCAATATTACAATCACCTTTAATATCACATTGAACATGAATTAATTTGCGCAATTCTTGGAGATCTGGCCATCTGTAAGAGAACTTACCTAGCACAACACACTGTAGACCTTCAATAATATTCATTCTATCAACCTCTGATTCTGTGAACTTGACAAAAGGTTGTCCATGTAAGAAAGTAGCTCGTTTGAAAGAAATTGATTCAACTGATGAATCTTTCACTTGCATCTAATTGTTCATTGTTGAAGATTTCAACAATCTGCTATAATCTAGTGGTTGAATGTTGTTATTTGTTGCTGGATTTGATGGATCAAGGTTTGTTGATGGCTGACCAGCCATAGATGAAGGCTAGTCGCCGGCTATGTTGGCTATGGAAGCTCAAATTGTCAGTTTTTTTTTGGTGATGAACAGTACTGCGATCTACTGTTTGGGCACTATTTGGGCACTGTTGCAGTACTATTTGCCACTGTTTGACACTATTCACATCGATCTTTGAGAGAAAAAGTGCCAAAACCAAACCATGGTTTTAGCATTGAAAATAGCATCAAATGATTTGAAAAGTAAAGCTAAAACTATAAACAGGTTTTATATCCCGATTTTAGCCATCTGGACAATATCAAGCATTTTTTTAACATATTGGGAAAGAAATGTTAGTTCCAAATAAAAACTTTGCTTTGAAGAACACATTAAAACCGCTTATTAACTTTTTTGATAACGTTTAGTTAAAACCTGTTGCAATTCTTTTCTTAAATGATGAATAATTTAAGCTACAGATACAAGCAATATTTTTTTATATTATTATTACAGTTTAATTTGTTATAATATATTATTATTATTATTATTATATTTTTCATACTAGCATATAAACTTTTTAAAAATCTTTGCAAAGACCAATGATTTTTCCACAAATAAAGTTTCGTTCCATATAAAGATACAAACACAATAGCATAACGTACAATACTTACGTAGCACATAATGCTCTGTCTAAAATAGAAGTTCATCTGACAAATATCACATCGTTGATTTTCCTGGAACTCACCGTTTGCGCGTGTCAACGGCAGAGCTAACACCACCTTCCTCAGCCACCATCGATAGCGACTTCGTTATAATCTCCGTGATCCTCTCGGATTACGTAAGCATCTCCTTTTACCTGGACAACTCACTGCAAATTGGATAATTCTAGAATCAAAACTCTATTGGCGGCTCTATTGCTTCAGTAGTAATAGTTGTTTTTTTTCCTGTTCTATTCCTTTTTGCTTAAAGTTCGATTTGTTTGTACTGGAAAGTCGGATAGGTGGCTAAGTTGCTCTAAAAGTAGTTTGTAAAATAATTTTACTTGCTTAATTTTAGTTTTTGTGTTAATTAATCACCTTCTAATTGTCGACTATATTGTTCTGGAAGTAATTGCGATTTGCTCGTTCATTTATTTATCTCCTTGGGTGAATTCGGATCGTTTCCTTTAGAACTAGTGTCTCATTGGTGACTGTATTGCTCGTAGAAGCAGTAGTGAATATGCTTTTGTGCTACTTTTTTGTTTTTTCTGTCTCCTGAATTTGGTTCAGGATTAGTAGAAGTAAGATTGATATGAGCTGCAAGTTTACTTAGCATAAGTAGAGTGACTGTGAGGTGGCATTAGATGGTATTCTGGTGCCTAAATGCAATTGAGTATCAAGTGAGAGAAGATCGCTTGAGATAGCTGGTCATATCATGCGATGACCTCTAGATACACTGGCCGTAAGTGTGAAAACATGGCGAATTAATGTGTTGAAACTTAAAAAGGGACGAGGTAGACCTAAGATCACATGGAAAGAAGTTGTCTCGAAAGACTTACAATCTCTTGGAATCAATGCAAATTAAGACAGGGCATAATAATAAAAAATATTTATATAGGCGATACCAATTAGTTGAGGATATGTATTGGTCATGTCAATACATTTACTTTAGGTCCTATGCTTTCTAGGAGTCTTTTAGCCCTATTAGAGATTCTTATGCTACCAGGAAATATAGAGAAATTCTAGTACTTTTTATTTTTATTTTTATTTTGTATAATGTTAGTTTGAGATGAATTTAAATGAGAAAACATGGTCAGTGACAATTCATTAACATATCAATAACTGATCCCAAATTTGGCTGTAATGGGTTCTAAGTTGGAGTTTCTGTGTTCCCCAAAAAAGGGAACCAGTAAAGAACAAAAAGAAGTGTACACTGTGGGACTCAAACCCAAGTATAACTGCTCAGTACCATTCAAACTTAAAGGCCTATTGAACTGGGTCCACAACTGAAACGTAGTCTGATTGGCGACTCTATTGCTATAGAAATATTGTGTTGTGTTACAGATTTGCTCAACATTCTTTTGTCTTTTTTGTATGTGGTTGTTTGCCCTAGAATTATTGTCTGAGTGGCAATTTGTTGCCGTAGGAGCACAAATTAGTTGTAGAATCACAATTTATCATTGTTCTTGGAGTAGTACCATTTCAATTTTGTGAGACTTGTGAGTTCCACAGCTTGGGTAGGCCAAGGATTCTTGTAGAGCAATAATAACTAATGATATCATGAGCTAGGTGATTCCCTCCCATCCCCTCAATCTTAGTGAGCAGAGTTACCATAGTAAGGTATCTGTAGTGGTGGAGATAGTAGATATCTACCAGAATAGTCAAGGTGCACCCTAGATGACACGACACCGCCATTATAAAGAGTGATATCATGAGCTGAGGTGAATGCATGGTTAGTTGGTTATATGCTATTAGGGTGTGCTTTGGGCAGGGATGGTTGCAAGATAAAAAATCATCTGAACCTTAAAGGTATGCTATAAGATTCGTCTATGTTCGATTCCACCCCGCATTTCAGTATGACAAAAAAATGGACATTGGGCCTAACTCAATCCTAAAAGCTAGCTCATGAGGTGAGGATTTTTCAAGCCGTATAAAGAGACCTTCCCATCCCTTGATGACCTATGTGGGACTCAACACCCCCTGCACAACGCACGCCCAGATTGGGCATCTGGAGCGTGAGCATAAGATGGGGGCCCCAACATCAGTAAATGAATAGGGATGGGCGTGACTCAATACCATGTTAAAGAAATGGACCTTGGGCCTAACTCAACCACAAAAGTTAGCTCATGAGGTGAGGATTGTCCAAGACCATATAAGGAGACCTATTTATACTTTTCCACTCGATGTGGGACTCAACACCCACTTCCACGCCCAAGGTTGGACATCTGGAGCGTGGATAGTAATGGGGCCCAACATCGGGTAAATAGGGATGAACCTGAGCTCTGATACCATGATAAAGAAATGGATCTTGGGCCTAACTCAACTCCAAAATCTATGAGGGAGGTGAGGATTGCCCAAGACCATATAAAAGAGACCTTCCATCCCTTGATGGCCGATGTGGGACTCAACACAATACCTTTAAATAATTTGTTTTTAAGGAAAATTAGATAAACTTTAGAATTTGAGGTTCTCTAAATCTCACACTTATGTCACATTGACTGATTGACATAAAAATTTCTGATTAAACTAAAAGGAGGCTAAAGGAACACTCACGAAGTGTTTGGCCTTCCTTCTCCGCGCCTGCTCAGGCTTCACTGTCCTATCACGTGGTAAAAAGAAGAAAGTACGAAAGAATAGTAAACGGAGCACACCGCAGAAAGATTCTAAATATGAGAAGTCCCCCTTGGATTCGAGAAGAAGGAAATAAAGAACGGGAATGCAACACAATAAAGCGTTTCTAGCTCTAGTTTCGGATGAAAACATTGGACCTATTGTAGGTTAAACTACTAAGTTTTAATCCCAACAAGTTGATATCGCTTGTATAAGAAATTTTCTTTCGTTATGTTATATTTTTAATGAAGAAGCACTGGTTCCATGAAAGTTTAGGTTTTTGAGACAACTTCCTTCCAAATGATTTTAGGTATACTCGTATCCTTCTAGTGCCTCCAATTATCAACCTTCCGGTAATCTAGAGGAGAAATATACCAAAAAGTAGAGAATCTACAATAAAACACGATTCTCTACGAAAGACACCAATTATCTAATACAAATAGGAATCTCATGCGTGCACCAAAGAGCAATCAAAGACAATAGGCTATTCCGAAAATGTACAAAATCATGCATTATGTCTGTTGTTAAAATATAAAATCCTACTTATCTGTCTATCGGACTCCTAAGGGGATGGTCTCATGCTGACCATTAACTTTGAGCAGCAATTCTTGTTCTGATAATGTTTGGCTTTGGATGAGTCAGATTTTCTGGTCTTTATTGTTTTCTGATCATTGTCCAGTTTCTTCCTTACAAGTCCTTATTGTTTTTGTAATGTAGTTGTTAACCTTATCAGTTTTATCAATCTTGCAGGTACACTTCTAATTCTTTGGTAATGAATAGACCCATCTGACGCTAAATGTGCTTTAACCTCAAAATCAGCAGCTATTACATGAAAACGTGCATATAAGTCAACAATGAAGCGTTATGTTTATATTGACGATGATGATTTGTCAAACAATGTTTACTGTGACAACCGTATCTCGAACAGAAAATATACTGTATGGAATTTTCTTCCAAAAAACTTGTGGGAACAGTTCAGGTAACTTTTTAAATTTGTTTCATAAAATTTTTGCATTCTATTCTAGATTGAGTCAGTGAACATGTAGAATTGACATTTTGGGTTTCTCACGAATGTTTTGCTATTATGCAACATTGTGATTTAGTGCCAAACAATTAATTCATTTGTGCTTGTTTCATTACATTATCAATTTTATTTGTAACCTTCTTTCGGGTCTGTTATTATCCTATTCGTTGTTGTCTAGATTGTTTCTTGCATCAAACTTTGTAAAAGGAACCAACTCTTTCTTAATTTGTTGTGAGCTTGAATTTCTAAATATCGATCTCTCCCTTTTCCTAACAGCTTTAACTTTTTTGTTTCCAGCCGATTTATGAACCAGTACTTTTTGTTGATTGCTTGCCTTCAACTATGGTCACTCATCACTCCAGTAAATCCTGCTAGTACATGGGGCCCTCTCATCTTTATATTTGCAGTCTCAGCAACAAAGGAGGCATGGGATGATTACAATAGATATCTTTCGGACAAGAAAGCTAATGAGAAAGAAGTTTGGGTTGTGCGGAAGGGCACCAGAAAACATGTATAACATTAGTGTCTACATTTTTCATTACATTTTTATTCTCTTATATCAGAATTTATATCAGAAAGTTCATTTCTTATTTGATTTAATTCAACTTTGGATTTGTCTGATTTCTTTCATCTATTCTGTCCTGAATTGAACATACCCCCAAAAGTTACATGGTCAAACTTTAGTTTCTTAATACGACCTTCCATTCTTCTTTTCCAGTAAGTTGAAAAGTTAATGTGCGGCTTCTCGTATAACACCCTTCATAGTCAGATTATGATTTTTACTTTTGGCTTGAGCGAGTATCTTGACTCACTTTTACGTATTCTATTTCATCATCTCTGTAATTATTTTCTTGTTTATTGTTTCACCAGAATTCTGATACTGAAAATGTCTACATTATTTGTATTTCCTTGTAGATTCAAGCCCAAGACGTTTGTGTTGGTAACATAGTATGGCTTCGTGAAAATGATGAAGTGCCCTGTGATCTGGTCTTGATTGGTACATCTGATCCACAAGGTCTTTGTTACGTGGAGGTAAATAATTATGCCTTCATCAAAGTTTTTCTGTTGTAGAAGATGATGCTGCACCTCTTCCTCTTTACCTGAAGTACTAAGCAGACGTGTTAGGATCTGAAGGTTGTCATTAGTGAGGATAAAGCATGGTTGTTATTGCTTGGAAGGGTATCACAAGAGTTATGAGATTCTTGAGAAAAATTATACTTGATGTTTTAGACTTATCTTTCTTTTTTATAAGGTAAATACTCTTTTTAATAATGGGAAAATCACCCGTATACAAGTAGTATACAAAAAATGTAGAGATCAACAACATAATATATTTCTACAAACAACACCCAATCTTATATACACACTGGAGCTTCATGGATGCACCAAAAAGTAACCAGAAATGAGGATAGTCCTCAAACGCATTGTTCTCTATCCCATCAAATGTTCTCCTATTCTTTTCCTTTCACAGGATCCACATGAGTGCTAGTAGTGCAACATCCATGCTCTTCGACTTCTCTTTCTTCTTCTGAATTTCCCGTTGGAGAGTACCTCCGTAACTGTGCCCAGATAACCCATTGCATCCAAACCATCTCAAAATCTCACACCACAAGCAAGCTGCCAATCGACAATGTAGTGGTAGGTGATTCACATCTTGACCTGAACTTTTGCACATGAAGCACCACCTGACATATGTAATCCACTTTTTTCCAAATTATATGCTGTCAATATAGCTCCTCTCGCTGCTATCCAAGTGAAAAAGCATACCTTTTTTTGTGCTCTGGGAATTCAAATGGATAAGTGTGAAAAATTTGGCTCCCCGTCACCAAGAGCTTATGATAATATAACTTTATTGAAAACTTGGTGCACGCAAATTGTGGATGCTCCAATGTAAACTACAGGACTAAATCAAAATACTTCTTACTTGCATTTTTTACTGATGGATGTGCTCTAATTGATTTTAATTATTTATTAATAGATTTGCTGGCTTTTTCCTGATGGATGATCCTATGCTTTTCCGTCTTCTGGAATAATACACTTTGATGGTCACCTCTGTTCAAACTGACTTATAGGACATTTTTATTGCTATATCATATTACAGACAGCTGCTCTTGATGGTGAAACTGATCTTAAGACAAGGGTGGTTGCCTCTGCTTGTATGGGAATAGATTCCGAACTGTTGCACAAAATCAAGGTAAATAATACTGCTTTCCATTGCAGGGAACTAATCTGTTAGTACTTGTTCTGGTGAAAGTTTCTTTTTGTGTATTCTACAATTTGACGTTCTTCTACAGGGTGTAATTGAGTGTCCCATTCCGGATAAAGACATCAGAAGATTTGATGCAAATATGAGGCTATTTCCTCCGTTCTTGGACAATGATGTATGCCCTTTGACCATTAAAAATACAATTCTCCAATCATGCTATTTGAGGAACACAGAATGGGCATGTGGTGTTGCTGTTTATACAGGCAAGTTTTCATATGAAGAAAAAATAGAATAAGGGAACATTATTGATGAAAGTATAGTTTGCTATCAGATACTGCAAGTTAGTGATGTTTGATAGAAGATTAATAGGACACCAATATGCGTATTTTTAAAGCTTGGTGATACTTCTTCTAATTAACACCAAGCTGACAGTTGACTAATAGGAGGGAAATTGGTCCAATTTTCTTTGATGTATTGCAGGACCATGGTTGGGGTTGTCTCATAGTTGCTTATATGCGCATGATTTTATCGTGATAACCAAATATCGATATTCGTTATGTTTTGTGATCTTTTTTTCCTTTTTGTGTCCCTCTAAACTCATTATTTGTGCAAGAAATAGTTTTCCGTAAGCTAACCCTCAGGGGTTGGCCTGGTGGCAATAGACTTGAGCCTTGGGGTTTGCTCCCTTTCAAGGTCTCAAGTTCGAAACCCACTGAGTGCAAACAATTTCTGAGGGCCATCAGACTGGGTAAAACCCGAATTAACCGTGGTGCGCTTGCGGGAAACTCCTTGCCCAGGGCCTGTGCACCCCCGGGATTAGTCGGGGCTCTTAGAGACTCGGACACCCGGTGCAAATAAAAAAAAAAAAATAGTTTTCCGTAAGCTACTGCAATTTAGTGAAGTTTTGCAGAAGAAGTAAGAGGATAGTCATCACCTAGCTTATTTTTGATGAATATAAGGGAAATTTGTGCAATCGTAGATTTAAGTAGATCAGAGGTTTGTGTGATTTTTAGAACTAGAAGGGAGGTCCCCTTAAATTCTGACAATCTAGAGGGGATGTCAACTTAATGTAATTTGGGTGCAACCTCAACTTCTCTGCACTGAAACATATCCTGATTCATGTGTTTTGAAGTGTCTACTAGCTTGGTCCTGTATCAGAACTGAAAATTTGGTTTTTCTATCATCCCACTTCTTCTCCTGCATAATCACGTTTGTCATGTGAAAATCATTTAATATAAATATTTGATGGACAAAATGAAAGTAGTTTTCATTTTAGACGCAGGCAGATTTTGTAAGTTTTGGTACCGAAAATGCGATACTTTGTTCATTTTTAGAGATACAGATTTATAGAAAGAGAAAAAACAAACTAGGAAACTATCCCTTGACTTTTGTCAAATTGAATTTCCTGCTTGTTTCCTAATTTTATTTTCGAATCAATAGATGTTTCAGCTGACCGACACCCACACACCCTGTCTCTTTCAGAAATCTAGCATGTACTTCCTTTGTGACACCATAATGCCTTCTTTTCATCAAGGGACCTCCAGGCCCAAAACATACTTCAAATAACCCAAATCTTTGATCATAGACTCCGAAGCTAACTGATCTCTTAAATTCTTCAGTTCTGGCAAGTTATCTTCTGTAAGTATGATCTCATCAACATACACTATCAGGATAGTTGTCTTTCCGTCAAGTGAATGTCGAATGAACACATGGTATGATCTACTTGCCCTTGAGTATACCCTTGTTTTTAATAAATTGAGTAAACCTCTCAAACCAAACTCTTGTAGACTGTTTGAGCCCATAGAGATTTCTTTAGCTTGCACACTCTAGTTCCATAACTTTCTTTAAAGCCCAGAGGAGGATCCATGTAAACCTCTTCTTGAAGTTATCCATTCAATAATGCATTCTTCACGTCTAGCTATTCAACAGGCCAATCAAGGTTGGCAGCGATGGTCAGATTTTATTTATTCATTTGTTCTTTTTCCCTTTTTCTTTTCTTGCAGTCTGCTGAAAATCAGTTCGATTGCCCTACGCACTTTTACCATTCAGTTATCTTCTTGTCATACGCAGGGAAATGATTTCTCTAAGATTCTGAATTGCCCAACTTGTTTCTATTATTTTCCTGTCCTCATAAAGTTCTAAAGTATGAACTAATGCTATCATCTTACTTATAAGCTATGATAACCTGAGGTGCCTCATTTTTCTTCCTTCGTGAAGTATATTCATGACCTCTCTCTTTTTCTTTCAGGGAATGAAACAAAGCTTGGCATGAGTAGGGGCATACCAGAACCAAAGCTTACAGCCATGGATGCCATGATTGACAAGTTGACAGGCGCAATATTTGTTTTTCAGATAGTGGTTGTTATTGTTCTGGGTATTGCTGGGAATGTCTGGAAAGATACAGAAGCGCGCAAGGTTCGCATCATATAAAACATGTTAATGATATTATTTTTAAAATTTTGAGTTAATATTCAAGTATATGTA
>MU736380.1:13512-23649 GCA_026770625.1 Nicotiana glauca
CTTTTTCCTTGGGCCAAACACAGGGAAAATTTTGTGATAACAGGAGACTTGAACCCAGAACCCTGTGTGTGACTATCTCATCTAAAAGGTTAAACTATTAGAGAGACCACACTTTAATTCATTTAATTATGTATTCAACACATATAAATCATGGTGTCACCGTTTCAAATTCTGTTTGGGTGGACTAGGCATCATTTTATAACATATAAGAAGATTTCTGCTTTTGATTTTTTGATGCATTTCTTTCACCCCTTTCTTTTTTTCTTTTGTGTGTGTTTATGTGTGTGGTGGTGGTGGTGGTGGGGGTTGTGTGGTAGTTTGACCAAAAATTTAAGGCCTTCATATTAATTACTTACCCAGGTCAAGGTGAAATGAATCTGAAATAAGGTTGACAGGAATGCTAGAATGACAACTTGCATTCTGATGCTCAACTATATTTCTTCTTCCAAAGGAATTCCAACGAGAACTTCTGAATGATGTGCAATCATATAAGGAATAATGTGTTTCGGCTGTTTTTCTTTGACATGGTAACCCCACCCCACCAACCGCTTCACCTAGGAATCAAATTCTGGCTCTTCCCCACCTTGCTTCCTGGAGACTCCATATGGTTTTGGAGGTGGAGGGTCCTTATCACTAGGCTATACCTCCCTTGTCAAATGTGTTTTGGTTATATATATTATGTATAGAGCGTTGGGACTTGGGACCTTGTTAACTTAATGGATACTGACTAAGTTGTGGACTTGTGGCCTAAGTCTTGTTTTAATGACATGTGTTATTGTTGTTGCCCAAATCCGTTACTCCATCCCAATTTATGTAATGGTATTTCTGTTTCAGTCTGTCTCAAAAAGAATGGTAGCTTTCTATGTTTAGAAAGAATTTAACTTTAAACTTCTCGTTTTCTCTTAATAAGATGATTTATAGCAACACAAATACCTATGACTTGTTTTAGACCCAAGTTTCAAAGTCTATTATTTTTCTTTTGATAAAGAAGTCTATTTTTTTTTCCTTAAACTCCAGTCAAACATCATCACAACCTCTGTTTCCCAGTAGTTCTGGAAGTTGCTTGAACATTATTAGAACTCAGGAGCAATTGCCTATTTTACTATATAGACGCATACATATGCGTCCGTGTATGTATATATATCTACATGCATGTGAATCAGTTATCAAAAAACTGTCTGGGGAGGGAGAGAGTCAGGGAGGTGCACAACTCTGAACTGCTATGGAGTATTTGGAAATTATGAGCTCGGTTGAACCAACTCTCAATCCCAAACTGTAATGAACTCAGCTGACTCATAAATATGGCTCTATGCTTGCACTTGATCAATGTCTCATGAGTGATGAAGCCAGTCAAGATTGAGCGATGAAATCAAGGTATACATACCATCTGATATCACAACAACAACAACCCAGTGAAATCCCACAAGTAGGGTCTGGGAAGGGTAGTTAGTACGCATGCCTTACCATCTGATATCACACTCCAGTTAAATGTGATTCTGCTGTAGATGTATTTATGAGAATTAGATCAATAAGAAGTCACTGAAGATGTAGCATGTGATGAATTCATTTTGCTGTCTCATGGGGTATCCATCTTGTCTCAATCAGCATTGCTATGTTCTGGGAGTTCATAATGTGTTTTGTGTCTTTTTCTTATATGCATGTTGAGACATAATTGATTAGGTATTAAAATTGTGCTCTCTCTAATAACTTAAGCTTTTAGATGAGGTGATAACATGCTTCAACATGGTATCAGAGAAGGCAAGAAGTCCCGGGTTCAAATCGCACGCCCAAATTCCACATATTTGGCCCATGAAAAAGAACCAGGCCCATACATGAGGAGGCATGTTGCAACATGATAGAATTGGTTAATTAAAAGTGTGCTCTAAGCTTTTTGATGAGATGGTCACACATTCAAACTTTTTGTATATAAAAGAGATTACATAATTCGTCTTAGATTGTTTCCTCTTGGAATAGTTTGTTTCCCCTTTCTGTCTTGCTTTCTCTTTGTTTGATGGTTGAGCTCTCAAGTAGCAAGCTCTTGAGGTCTGTAAGATCCTTGTTTGGTGTGGATTTTCATCTGTCTGATTGCAGGTTTTTGTTCATCTTGTAGCTATGGTATGTCCAATATCCAAACGAAGGTCCATGGTACGAGTTACTTGTCATCCCTCTTCGGTTTGAGCTTCTTTGTTCCATCATGATTCCCATTTCAATAAAGGTATGCTGTGAAGTATCCTTTGCACTATGGTCGTCGCATTATGGTATTTTTTGTCATATTCTAGATTATTTTGTAATCCTTTTTTTCGGGTAAGGTAATAAATTTCATTAAAAAAGAGCAAAACATGCCCATATACAAGGAGTATAACGAAAAGTAGAAAACCTTACAAAAGGACATGGTTTTCTACGAATAACACCCAATCTTCTATACAAATAGGAACCTCATGGGTGCACCAAAAATAAATAAGGGAAAAGAGGCTACCCCTCAAGGGTGAACAAGATCTTTTTATGCTCCATCATAAGCTCTCCTATTCCTCTCATTCCAATCAACCCACATGAGTGCTAGGGGAGCAACATCCCAAGCTCCGCATTTTCTTGTCCGTCTTCTGAAGGCCCAACTAAACATAGCTTCTTTCAGTGTGCCTGGCATCACCTACTTGAAACCAAACCAGCTCAAAATTTCTCTCCACAAATAAGATGCTATCCGGCAATGTATAAGGAGGTGATTCACATCTTCTCCCGATTCTTTGCACTTGAAGCACCAACTAACACATAATCTTCGTCTTCCTCAAATTCTCCGCCGTCAAGATCACCCCTCTTGTAGCTAACCAAGTAAAGAAGCACACCTTTCTCGGTACCCTTGGAATCCATACCGAATTATATGGGAAGACATGCTCCTCCCTAGATAGAAGCTTCTCATAATAGGACTTCACAGAAAAAATGCCATTTCGCCCAGCACTCCATCTCCATGTAACATGACTATCTAGTGAAATTTTTTGGGTTGTGAAGCAATCCGAGCAAGTTTTGAAATTTTTCTACCTCCCAATCTTGCAAGTTCTTCTAAATCTCACATCCCACTGCTCTTCTCCTACTTGTAGACTCCACAACCGTTGGACATGCATTTTGTAATTCTTAGCAGTCATTTATCAAAAAAGTTCCTTTTACAGCAGTTACGTGTTTCTATTGTAGAATGTGCAAAAGCAAGGGTACCTAGGCAGAAGTAGCAAAGCAATCTGCTATACCTTTTTACAGATTAAAATGTAATTTGTGCGTTCAAGTTGATTGTTGTACATCTTAAAGACCCAATTTTCTTGAATTGTCCAGTTTCACCGGTAGCCTACAGTATGAACTTTTGGGGAGCAAATAGAACTCCAGGCTGGTAGTGCCTATACAACTGGAGTCATAACTTCAACTTTCACTATTTTTGGCTCCTTTGAATCATATTATTACAATATTACTGTATATACCAGTGCAGTTGAGTGTTCTTTTCTTCAGATCTTTGCTATGTTCTGGTCTGAATGTTGGTTCTTAATGGTTAAACCTGTCCAGTGTTGCATGCGGTGAAGAGGAAATCAATTCATAGTCAAAATATATCTTACTGCATTCTATACCAATTTCTAGTTATATCCGATAATAGAGGTAGTTGATACTTGATAGCTACTTTCTTGATAGTTCTGCATAATTCTGTCCTTCTTCCCTTTCTTTGATGGATCCTGGTGTGATTTCCTCTCGCTTAATACTGGCATATGCTGACTATAATTCCCACATTCTTCATCCTTTTCACCATATTCAGCGTCTTAACCACCATAAACACCTTTTTTGTAGTTTAGATTCAACTAGTTTAGTAATTTGCTTTTAAATGTTATTCTGTCTGTCTCCTTTTACTTTTACTTTTTCTATATTTCTTGTGACATTTATTTCATAGGACTCTATGAAGTTAGATGTTTTGAGGAATCGACAGTGTTACTCAAGTTATCCTTAATATCCTGATGTGATTGAATTAGCTTTGAAGGTGGTCTAGTAAACATAAGCATATTATAGAACTAATGGCAGTAGGTGATTGAATTCTTTCTCAACCTTTAATCTTAGAGGAAAAAGAACATATTTTTAGTTCTATTTATTCTAATTTCTAACTGAAATAATTCCTGTTGAACCAATATACAAACTGAGGGTAACTGTTGACAAGAAAATGTAGGGTATAGTCTCTATTCATGCTATTGTAGTGGTATAGACATAACAGTAAATATATGCAACTTTACAAGGATAGGTATGATAATGCTTTCCAATTTAAGTTTTTAAATTTTAAAAATAAAATTGACAAGGTTAATTTATGCAATTAGAAGTGTACTTTTTCCTTTTGGATTAGAAGATATATGGCTTCAAATGTGTGTTTGTTCTTTTTGATAGGTATCGCTGGATCTTGTGAAAAGCTTATATGCCAAGTTCATTGATTGGGACAATGAGATGGTTGATCCGGAAACTGGTACTCCATCCCATGCAACAAAGTAAGAAACATTGTCTTAGTTTTAATTTTTGTTTGCTAGCATATTTGCTATTCCATTTGCTTATGTATCTTCTTTCTCTTTCATGGCAGCACAGCAATTAGTGAGGATTTGGGGCAAGTAGAATATATATTGACTGATAAAACTGGGACGCTTACCGAGAACAAGATGATCTTTAAAAGATGTTTTCTTGGTGGAACCTTCTATGGGAATGAAAATGGAGATGCTTTAAAGGGTAAGGCCTTAGTTATATTTTCGGTGATTATCTATTTTGGACTCATGTATTTTCAACTTCTTCCAGTTTTAATAGTTTACATGCTGTCAAAGAAATAGATACAGAAACAGTGTCTCGATAACTTGGAGTACGACCTGATGTGGACTCAATTACCCCCACTAATGAATTTCATGTACCCATTAAAATGCTTTCAGCTTTCCAATGTGCTATTTGAGATCCTACTTTAGTGTTTCAAGATGCCTATAAATTGGAAAGACTTGATTGTCTAAATAAATTGCGAGCAGATTTTAGTTCTCGTTTAGTACAAGGTGCTTAGTGTTGGGCAATCCACAATCCTAAGAGTTATAGATCTATTTTTCTATTATTACATCCACCTCTATTTAGCTTTTTCCTTGGTTATCTTATTGAGATGTTTAAATCGGTAGCTAGCTTTCGCACCCAAGAGCGTGGCCTAGTTGTCACTGAAGTGGGTTGGAAACCATGAGGTGAGGTCTCAGGTTCAAATCCCAGCGGAGGCAAAAATGCTAGGTGATTTCTTCCCTTCTGTCCAAGCCTTGATGGATAGAGTTACACGGTACCTATCATGGTGGGAGGTAGCATGTACCCTGTTGAATTAGTCGAGGTGCGTGTTAGCTGGCCCGGACATGACGGTTATAAGAAAAGTAGATATCTTCTTTTTGCAAGCTCTTGTTTAGTACAAAATACTATTTTTGTTAGTCTTGGGTTTTGAGTTCAGTAACTTCAGTTTCAGAGTGGACCCATGATTTCGCTACTTTGCTTCTTGTTAAGTAGTTAGTCATGTATAGCGTTCCACATCGGGAAGTAGATACCTATTATTATGTAATCGCTGTATATAAATAAGGTTGTACAACACTTTAATTAAGCAATAATATTTTTTCCCGTGCTTTCTCACATGGTATCAGAGCATTTGTGATATAATTATCGTTGTGCGTCATTCCAACGACTTTTGGAAAGAAATTAGTCGTCATCGTGCAATTTTCCGGTGACCTGAGAAGTTGTTTGCGTCAAAACCACTTTTTACCAGTGTTGTGTATAAACCAATGCCACTATAATGCTCTCCATCCCCGGGCGACCAAACCCCACAAAACCCCACCGGAAAACACCTCCTCACGCGCCCTCACGTGCCAGTCAAAGAAAAAAATTCCTGCGAGATCCGCTCCATGCGCCGACACGTGGGGACCTTTCCGGCAACTTTTTGAAAAAATTTCTTTAGGACAGCTTGCTCGCAAGGGAATTCCGAGCCTACCCATCCAGATTACACTAAATTCCGATGACTTTTATTTTTCCGGCGTGAACAATAATTTCCAGAAGGGTTTCCGATTTTTCAGCGTGAACATTATAATGTCATTCGTATTAGAAGCCTTTGACTCACAATCCGTTGTATCTAACGCATTGAATCCAATCCAGATGGTTTCTTTACTGGATTATATTGAGTTCCTTCAGTAAAAAGCATGTAAACAAATATCTTCAGGGATTGCCTCTGTTGTTCAAACAGATTGTAGCGTGACTTGTGTCTCTCAATCTTCAACCTCTGAGTCTTGGGTCATTGATTCAGGTGCATCTGATCATATTTCTGGTAACAGATCTCTTTTCACTAGTATTTCATATTCTCAATCTCTTCCAACAGTCACAATGGCCAATTGGTCTCAAATCATGGCAACTGCAATAGGTCAAGCAAGTCCACTTCCTTCCTTACCTTTAGACTCGGTACTTTATGTTCCCGGTAGTCCTTTTAATCTTATAGCCGTTAGTCGCTTAGCCAAATCACTTAAATCTGTTGTTTTCTTTCTTGATGACCTTGTTTTTACACAGGAACGCAGTACAGGGCGGATCATTGGTACTAGACGTGAATCAGATGGACTTTATTTCCTTATCCTTGCAAAATCACATGGACTCACATCTTGTCTTCCTTCAACAACTTGTCCCGTTATTGATTCACCAGATTTATTACATAAACGGTTGGGACATCCCAGTTTGTCAAAACTTCAGAAAATGGTACATGGCCTATCTCACTTCTCCACTCTAGAGTGTGAGTCATGTCAGCTCGGTAAGCATACCCGCTCCCATTTCCCCTGGCATCTTGATAATCGAGTAGAGTCACCTTTTACTTTAGTCCATTCAGATGTTTGGGGTCCTAGTCGGGTCGGTTCTACCTTGGGATTCCGCTACTTTGTCCGTTTCATTGATGATTATTCCAGGTGCACTTGGATATTTTTGATGAAAAATCGATCTGAGTTGTTTTCTATTTTCCAGACCTTCCATGCTGAAATTCAAAATCAATTTGGGGTTTCTTTCCGCACATTTCGTAGTGATAATGCCCTAGAGTATTTGTCTTCCCCATTTCAACAATTTATGAACTCTCATGGGATTATTCATCAAACATCTTGTCCGCACCCATCTCAACAAAATGGGGTAGCTGAAAGAAAGAATAGACATCTTATCGAAACTGCCCGTACCCTACTCATACAATCTCATGTTTCGTTGCGATTTTGGAGGGATGCAGTTCTTACATCTTGCTATCTTATTAATCGTACGCTAGCTTCAACTATCCAGAATCAAGTTCCATTCTCTATCCTGTTTCCCCACTTACCTTTGTTCTCTCTTCCACCCCGTGTCTTTGGAAGCACGTGTTTTGTTCATAACCTTACTCCAGGAACAAATAAGTTAGCTCCTCGTGCTCTTAAGTGTGTATTTCTGGGTTACTCGAGAACGTAAAAGGGGTATCGACGCTATTCTCCTGACCTCCAGCGGTACCTTATGTTCGCTGATGATACCTTCTTTGAAACCCAATCATACTTCACAGGTCCAGGTAATCACTTAGATATTTCTGAGGTGTTACCAGTTTTGTCTTTTGGAGATTCAGTCACTATCTCCCATTCATCTTTCTCTACAGCTCCAGTTGCAGCTCCACCACCTATAGGTCCAGTTCCACCACCTATAGCTCCAGTTCAACCTTTTGCAGTTCCACCACTCTTGACTTATCATCGTCGTCCATGTCCAGCATCAAGCCCAGGTGATTCACGTCCTGCATCAGATTTTGCACTTATTGTGGGCTTGTCTCCTCTTAGTCAACCAATTGCACTCCACAAAGGTGTACGATCCACACTTAATCCTAATCCCATTCTATTGGCTTAAGTTATCATCGTCTGGCATCACCTCATTATGCTTTTATATCATCTTTGTCCACTGTTTCTATCCCTAAGTCTACAAGTGGAACATTATCTCATCTAGGATGGCGGCATGCTATGATTGAGGAGATGTCTGCTTTACATGCGAGTGACAATTGGGAGCTTGTTCCTCTTCCTTCAAGTAAGTCTACTGTTGGTTGTTGTTGGGTTTATGCGGTCAAAGTCGGCTCGGATGGCTAGGTTGATCGGCTTAAGGTTCGTCTTGTTGCAAAAGGTTACACTCAGATTTTGGGCTTGATTATAGTGACACTTTCTCTCCCGTGGCTAAAGTAGCATCTGTACGTCTTTTTTTGTCCATGGCTGTTGTACGTCATTGACCTCTTTATCAGTGAGACATTAAGAATGCTTTTCTCCACGGTGATCTTGAGGAAGAAGTTTATATGGAGCAACCACCTAGTTTTGTTGCTCAGGGGGAGTCTAGTGGTCTTGCATGCCAATTGTGCAGGTCACTATATGGTTTGAAACAGTCCCCTCGAGCTTGGTTTGGTAAGTTCAGCACAATTATTCAGGAGTTCGGCATGACTCGTAGTGAAGCTGATCATTCTGTGTTTTATCGGCATTCTGCTCCTAATCTGTGTATTTATCTGGTGATTTATGTTGATATTGTTATTACTGGCAATGATCAGGATGGTTTTACTAATCTGAAGCAGCATCTCTTTCAGCACTTCCAGACTAAGGATCTGGGTAGATTGAAGTATTTTCTAGGTATTGAGATCACTCAGTCTAGCTCAGGTATTGCTATTTCACAGCGGAAGTATGCAGCCTTGTTGACACTCCTATGGATCCGAATGCTAAGCTTCTGCCTGGACAAGTGGAGCCTCTTAGAGATCCTATGAGAGATATAGGAGGTTGGTTGGAAAATTGAATTACCTCACAGTGACTAGACCTGGCATTTCTTTTCCGGTGGGTATTGTAAGTCAGTTTATGGATTCTCCATAGTCATGATGCAGTTGTTCGCATTCTTCGGTATATAAAGTCAGCTCCAGGCAAAGGGTTACTATTCGAGGATCGATGCCACAAGCAGATTGTTGGCTACACAGATGCTGGTTGGGCAGGATCACCTTCTGATAGACGTTCTACGTCTGGATATTGTGTTCTAGTTGGAGGTAATTTGGTCTCTTGGAAGAGCAACAAACAGAATGTAGTTGCTCGATCTAGCGCCGAAGCCGAATATCAGTCCATGGCTATGGCATCGTGTGAGCTAGTTTGGGTCAAGTAGTTGCTCCAGCAAGATGGAACTGGTGTGTGATAATCGAGCTGCTCTTATTGCGTCAAATCCGGTGTTCCATGAGATTACTAAACACATTGAGATCGACTGTCACTTTGTCAGAGAAAAGATACTCTCAGGAGATATTGTTACAAAGTTTATAAAGTCGAATGATCAGCTAGAAGATATTTTCACTAAATGTCTTAGTGGTTCTCGTATTAGTTACATTTGTAACAAGCTCGAATGCTCGATACATATGATTTATATACACCGGCTTGAGGGGGAGTGTTAAGTAGATAGTCATGTATAGTGTCCTACATCGGGAAGTAGATACCTATTATTATGTAATCTTGTATATAAATAGGGTTGTACAACACTTTAATTAAGCAATAATATTTTCTCTCGTGCTTTCTCACACTTCTTTTGAAAAAGAAAAAAAAAGTATGAAAAGTGGCTGCTTGTCTGCTTTAATCACAACTTTGCTGCTTGCCTGATGTGGCAAAAGTTTAGAAAAAGGCGGTCATCATTAAATTGGCTTTACTAGGGATCCTATAGCAGGGAACTTTCATTCCCAGTAGAAGTCCTCGAGCAACTTGCCTAATACTAATAAATAAGGGGAAGGCCCAACATTTTATATTAGTATAAGGAAGGCNCAGCAGGATGTATGGTGTAGGGCCCCCTATTTTATCTCCCTTAAAGTCCTTTATGGAAAGCCGCAAGCAAGCTGCATATCTTTCTTCTCTTTTCAAAGATGGGGCTGATGGGCCCCTGCTAAAAACTAACAATCAACTTACCGCTTTTGATGTCCCACGATTCTGTTAGTTTAGAAACAAAGGAGAAGGATAGGGGTCGCTAGGTTAGAAAAGACCGTAGGTTCTTTTCTCAAAGAATAAAGAATTGGAAGAGGGAAATCTCGATAGAATTTGAAAAAGCAAACGACAAGTCAAAGGCAATAAAATATGAAAAATGTATTTATTTTTCATATTTCTA
>MU736385.1:16569-32659 GCA_026770625.1 Nicotiana glauca
AAATGGTGCTCTACCCCACGCTCATATCCGGCGTGCAAGTCACCTCAATACAGCACTATGATGTGCAAATCCGAGGTTTCAAACCCTCAGGATATCATTTACAAATATTACTCACCTCGAACCGGTGAAATTCCTCGATCGCGGCGCCTTTGCCCCTCAAATTGGCCTTCACGCGCGTCAAATCTAACCAAAAACAGAGCGAATATATCACAATATACCAATGGGATAACACCCAATCGAAAACAATCGAAATATAGCAAAAATCTTGAAACTAGCAAAACCCGAGCCCCGGACCCGCTTCTCAAAAAATTACAAAACTTACATTACCGGATTTCTCGTCTCGCCACGAGTCCGTACATACTAAGAACTCCCAAATCCGAGCTTAAATGACCTATCAAATCCCAATTTGAAATATCAAATTTTCAAGCCATACCATTTTAGCTAAATTTCCATGATTTCATAGATGGATTTCATAATAAAAATGAGTTTTGAGTCCAAGAAACTTACCTCCAAACGTTCCCCCTTGAATCCCTCGTTAATCTCCTTCAAAAATCTCCAAAAACGAGCAACTATGGGTGTAAAATAAGCCCAAAATCGCGACTAATGTGTTTTAAAATATTCTGCCCAGGTATTTTACTCTTCGCGATCGCGGAGAACAATTTTCTAGCCCAAAATTTACTATTCGCGATCGCGGTCAACCCTTCGCGATCGCGATGAACAATTCCAGTTCCTCCGGACAGCCTTCAGTATAATGGTCATAACGTTTTGCACACAACTCCGAATGACAAATGGTTTGATGTTCTGGAAACTAGACACATAGGACTATAACTTTCATATGTTTTTCATTTCCTGAATCCTTATACATTGCAAGATATAAGCTTCTAAATTTATTCATGTGTATTAGAGATCCTTCTCGGATAGCCTAGAGTGTAACGTTCATAACTTTTGCTACAAATGTCCAAAGTAAGATTTCTTTAGGTTTATGGAAACTAAACACAAAGGGCTACAATTTTATTTTTTGAATAACCTCAAAATTCCTTGTAGATAAAAAGATATGAGCTTCCGAAGTAGGATCAGTGCAACAGAAATTTCCTTCTTCGCGATCGTGAAGCATTGTACGCGATCGCGATTCATTAACTTGTTTCTCACATTTTACTCACCGCGATCGTGACCTATTGTCCGCGATCGCATAGAACACTGATGCAGACAGAAACCAGCAGTTAAAAATGGCCTAGAAATGGTCCGAAACCACCCTGAAACTCACCCGAGGCCCCCCGGGACCTCAACCAAAAGCACCAACGTATCCTAAAACCTCATTCAAACTTGTTCCAATCATCAAAACACATCTAACAACACCAAAAATCATCAATTCTCATCGGATTAAAGCCTAAGTTCTTTAAAAACTTTCGAAATGCACTTTCCATCAAAAACCCAACCAAACGACATCCGAATGACCTGAAATTTTGCACACATATCCAAAATCACCTAATGAAGCTACAGCAACTCTCGAAATTCTATTCCGACCTTCGGATCAAAATCTCACCTATTAACCGGAGTTCACAAAAATTCAAACTTCGCCAATTCAAGCCTAATTCTATACCGGACCTCCAAATTCAATTCCGATCGCACTCCTAAGTCACAAATCACCTCCTGAAGCTAACCGAATCATCGGAAATCACATCCGAGCCCTCTAACTCACAAGTCAACTTCCGGTTGACTTTTCCAAAACAAGCCTTCCTTAAAGAGGCTAAGTGTCTCATTTCTTACCAAACTCTATCCGAATCACTTAAAATTCACCAAACACATGTACTGAAATATGAGGAAGCATAAAACGGGGAAAACGGGACGGAAACGCATGAGACGACGGGTCGGGTCGTCACATTTATTATATCTTAAATAAGATATATAATAAAATGCAAAATTGGCAGGTCGATCGAAACTAATTGCATTTGCTAGCCAAAAAGTATATAAAATATATCCTTTTTATATGTGTATAATAGACACGTATATTAAAAAAATATTTTATTGACTATTATTTTTAGGAACAGCTAAAAATAAGATATACACATTAAGATTTAATTGTATGGCAGTGTTGCATCTTAAATGATAATATGAGACAAATATCTAAATTAGCATTAGAGAAAATTGGATTGAACAGTATTAGATGAAATCCTATAGCTGTACATAACTCATATAGGAAGGGTAATTATTTCATAATTATTCACTTTTGGCTAAGTTTTGTTGCTCTGATACCAAAATTGAACAGTATTAGATGAAATCCTATAGTTGTACATAACTCATATAGGAAGGGTAATTCTTTCATAATTATTCACTTTTGGCTAAGTTTTGTTGTTCGAAATGTCACACCCACGTTAAATTATCTAGTAGGGTATTGTTTCAAATTTGATATTATCACAAATAACTCAAATTTGATGAACAATATTATCATGCACAACAGTAATGTTAAATTATAAATACAATAATAATAAAAATTTAAAATAAAAATACTAAACAAATTAAGGAACAATCTTATAGGAGTAGAATTTGGAGAAAAGCATAAGATGAAAATTATAAAAGGAGAACGAAGGTTCCAGGTGGTGGAAGAAAATCTTTTTGTAATTCGAAAGTGAATAACAAGGATTATTTATATTTGTAGTTCATACGATTCTAATAAGGAAAGGCCTTACATAGTCAAAATTACTCAATTTTAAAATTTTATATTTTAGGAATTTGTACATAGTTCAAATAAGAAAAAATTTCAATACCAAATTTTTAGCTGATTTTAACGATATAAATATTAGGAAAATAATCAAATGACTATTTTGTTTAATGTGAACTCTACTTTAAAAGGGTAAAAAAAGACGAACGACATTTCGCTAAGGGTCTTCGTGCTTTTAAGATAATATAGATATAGATTACAATTAAGCTCGATCAGCCCAATCTTTTACTAAAAGCATTGAGCCAAATACACCTAGGGCATGCGATCGATGCGCTTGGGAGTACCTATTAACGGAAGGGGACTCTAAGCAATCCTGAGTGAAGACGTGTCGAAGTGAAAGATAAATCTATGCACGAGCTTATGCAAACGGAATTAAAAGTAATAGATAGCCTGGTTTCTATATATAAGTCATGATTAACGAGAATTTATGATCAAACTTTGACAAATTAAAGCGGAAGGAGTATAATTTTGTGCAAATATTTTCCTATGATGACAATACCATAGTCAAATCAAATAAGCACTATCACTAGTACTAATTAACGTAGAATTTCATAGA
Organism: Nicotiana glauca; assembly: GCA_026770625.1. Lineage (NCBI taxonomy): Eukaryota > Viridiplantae > Streptophyta > Magnoliopsida > Solanales > Solanaceae > Nicotiana > Nicotiana glauca. The sequence goes on from MU736385.1 coordinate 19,845, forward strand.
AGTTTCAGCTTATATGAATGAAAGACAAATATGGGGAAAAAAATTGAACGCGTTAACAATCACATCAATCTTTCGCCTGTTTATTACTACGTGATGTTGACAACGATAGCCTCCTTGTAATTTCATCATTAACACAATTCAACAATTTCCCTTATAATCTTCCAATGTAATTCTGTTGATTAAAAAAAGTCTTCCTTCCATTGATGAAAAATTGATATAAAAAGAATAAGTCTTCCTTCCACTGCTTCTGATTCTTAATTAATTTCTTTTCACACTCCACAATTTCAACCCTTTTGGCGCCCTCACGCATGGCCTATGATCCAACGACACAAATTTTAATCATACGCCACAAATTTAATCACATATTCTATAAAAGTCCAATGATCGTCTTCTTCTAGCTATATCTTAATCACTTTTCCAACAATACAAGAAACTATCAAACAAATATTATCTTTCCCCTTATAAGTTATATCATTTAGTCGATCTCACTTTGTTTTATTTATTTCTCTCTTCCATACACATCATCGCCATTTTATTAACAAAGTAATGGATATATTCCGCAAAGCCAAGGCTGTAAGATTCAAGAGTCATCTAGACAAGTACCTAGTTGCAGATGATGATCAAGAAAACACTCGTCAGAGCCGCAACGGCTCGTCGAAAAAATCACGGTGGCTGGTGGAACTTGTCGAAGGAAACAACAATCTTATCAGACTCAAGAGTTGTCATGGCAAGTACCTCTTGGCTTCTGATGTTGCATTTCTTCTTGGTATGACGGGAAACAAGGTTACTCAGTCTTCACCTGAAAATACGAACGACTTGAGAATTGAATGGGAACCAATAAGAGATGGATTTCAAGTGAAGTTAAAGGCTTTTGGTGGAAGATATTTACGTGCAAATGGAGGGACACCACCGTGGAGAAATTCTGTCACACATGATAGTCCTCACACTGCTTCTACACATAATTGGATTTTATGGAACGTGGAAACTCTTGATATACCGGAAAATGAAATGTTGACGGATTATTTATCGATGGTTTCGAGCTTTTCGTCGGTTTCCGATGAACTTTCCGGCTTGGAAATGGGATCTCCGGTCATGAGTACACGTTCAAGCTTCTCTTCCTCGCCAAATATAGCAAAGGTATGTTTCTTAATTATGTCAACTTAAATTTTTTATTTTTTTGAGTAAAAAGAATTCTTAAAAGTCAATAAAAGTTACTGCTCCTTTTTTTCAATTTATATATGAATCTATTTTTCTTTTGTCCGTTTTAAAAAAGTTGACTCATTTCTAAATTCGGTATTAATTTACGTTAAACTTACAATTCTATCATTAATGAAAAACTTTTATAACTACACAATAGGATCACAAATTTCAAGATCTTTATTTTTTTTTAAACTTTGTGACTAGTCAAACAAATTCACATCAATTGAAACGGATGGGTACAATCTTTCGTAAATCATGATTATGTAGATTTTATGAGTTACGTTAGATTATAACCTTACTACGTGTTTTATTATTAGCAAGAAGCAATGAGGAACACATGATAGCGCTTTTTGCCTATCCAACATGCACAAGTAACCGTAATGATAAAAGAGGGAACAGCATTTACATGTGAAGGGGTCTTTCATTATGTTCATACGATGTCAAAATAAAGATACTGTAGCAAGTTAATCAGAAATCTTTCGGTACTAGCGTATGAAGGTGTCTTATTACTTGCATTAAATGTGTTCTCACAATATTAAAATATAAAATTCAACACAAAGATAATTATAAGTCCAATTACTAGCATGTTGTCACAAATTTATCTAAATTTAATGTCAAAAACTAACTCATGAGGTCAAGAACTGCGGATGTTTGTAAGTTGTTGAGGCCTCTCTCTTATCCCAATGTAAACTTATGATTCTCACATGTATTGGTCCGTCCATTCAGCGTAATTAAAGAGGATGGGAATAGTTCCAAACACGAAATAACTAACAACAATTTAAAGTTATGAGTAAGATTGAAAGTGCAACGATGATCATTCTTAGGATCGTTTGGTTCGAACATAAGTTATATTAAGATTAGTTACGTTGAGATTAATTATATTGGGACTAGTTATGCTAAGATTAATTATCCTGATAATATTTCTTATTGAATATTTATTATATTGTGTTAATTCTGGGATTATCAGTTTTACTGATTTATCCTAGGATAAATTATCCTAGAATTACTAGTTCACCCTCTGGAAAGTGTAAGTTATTCCGATACTATTTTTAATCGTGGAATAACTTATTCCACAAATAATAACCAAACAAGAAATTAAGTGGTACTATATCATTATCTCGGAATTATTTTTGCTTATTTGTCGTACCAAACGACCAGTTAAGGATGGACTTATATAATTAGATATGTGATAAATAAGTAAGATCTTCTACGAAAGACAAACTCAAAATTCACACACACAAAACAAAAAAAAAAACGTCCGTCTACCTTTTTTACGGCCATCATAATATCATATAGATCTCTTGGCTAGACTGTAGAGATCTAGAAAGTTCTAATTGCAAGTGAGCTTCCTAATTCCTAATTCCTCTTCTTTTTTCTTACATCTAGTTCTAAAAAACTGATATCCACTAGAAGCATGAGGATTGTTCTTTCATTAATACAATTTCTTTTTTTTTTGTTGCCTTTTTCTACTATTAATATAAAAAAAAAAATTAACGTGTAAATTATATAATACGTAGTAGGTCTATGGTACACAGCATTTATGTAGAACAGGACTGACCTATTTCATGACTTGGAAGGTCAAACGTTTGACTATGAGTCAGCAGGGCTGCTAGATCTTATCGTTGAAAGTAAATAACTACTCCAAAAGTAATAAATAAATAGTATAATTTATCATAATATTCATATCATATTTAATTGGACTTGAGAAAATAATTTGAAAAAAGTAATAAATAAGATGGGTATAACAGAAAAAAAATTTATCTTCTTTTGATATGCGTAAAGTAATAAGTAAAAATAAAAATTTATTTTTAGTATACATGTCAAATAAAAGTAAACTGATATAATAATTATCATATTAGAAGCCTTGGTCGTTTAAAACAAAGCTTTGCTTTTGTTCAACTACCTTTTCCACAAGTTTTTTCTTATTCAACAAAGATGGCTCAACAGTAAGGGACGTTTATATCATATTTTGTATAATCTGAGTTGAAATGTTTCAAAAAGGGCCGTTTGAGCTTTTTTTTTTTGTAAAAGAAATAATATTAGGGTTCCATTTGTTTGTTGTTCCAGAAAACTTTGCAAAGCTCAGTTTACGTTTTTAAAAGTAACTTTTTTCTTTAAATAAAACTACACTCAATTTTTAGAGCTTCCAAAAATAATTTGAGGAGTTGGCCATTGGGGTCAAAATTTCATGTTATAATGCCCCACATTAGAACACAACTTCATTTCTTTTTAGCTTGTTTTAAAAAAGAATAATTTTTTTTAATTTGAAAATAATTCAACTTAAATATATTAATTTAGCCTCAATGAGAAGCTTATATAGTAACACAAATATTTAATATACTTTCTGTTCATTTTTACTTATCCACAATTAACTTGGCACGCTCCTTAAAAAATAATAAATTAAGTACATATTTTATCATAACACTCATGATGATGATAGCATTTTAAAAAGTCTTGGGAAATAATTTAGGAAATGAGTAGTTAATAATAAAGGCAAAATAGAAAAAAGAAATTCAATTTTCTCTTGATTGCTAAAACTAAAAAAAAAAGTAAAAATATATTTTTAGTACAGGAAATAAGTAAAAGTAAACCAAATAGTATGTTTAACACTATGAATTTCAAAAGAATTATACTCCCTCTGTTCCAATTTATGTGAACCTATTTCCTTTTTGGTCTGTTCCAAAAAGAACGAACCCTTTCTAAATTTGGTAACAATTTAGCTTAAACTTACAATTCTACACTTAATGAGAAGCTTTTATAACCACACAAATACTCTGAACCCCATTTGGATTTGTTTAGGACCACAAATTTCAAAAGTTTTCATTTTTTTCTTAAACTCTGTGCGCAGTCAAACAGGTTCACATAAATTGAAACGGAGGGAGTAACATATTTCACATGATTCATATGTTTAACTAATGGGGTCCAGTTATTTCTGTGACAGGCCCCAAAACAGAAACATGACAGCTGAAAAAGTCATACTCACATGACAAACCTTAATTTAATCACGCGGTTGGATTATCCGTGTCGCAATTGCTTAACTACCAATTTTCATGGCTGGCGCCGCCTGTCAACTCCCATACCCTTGAATTATTCAAACACCAATCTTTTATAGTACTATATCAAATTGCTCTATAAGACTATAAATACTGAAAAATATCATAACATCAACCCAATTGTCACCATTTTCAACTCTCTTATTAATCCTCTAATCATTATATCGTATTCCAGAAACATTTGTTCAACAACTAACCTTGTTATAAAACTTTTATAACAGAGTATTCCTGTGACCAAAAAAAAACCAGCAATGGACCTCTTTTACAAGGCTAAAGCAGTACGCCTAAGAAGTTACCACGACAAATACTTAACAGCAGAAGAAGATGAAGAAACAGTAATCCAAGATCGAGATGGTGCATCCAAAAATGCAACGTGGACAGTAGAATTCATCGACAACAATTCTGAAAAAAATATCATACGTCTCAAGAGTCGTTATGGCAAGTACCTTACTGCTTCTAACCAGAGATTTCTTTTAGGAATGACGGGGAGAAAAGTGTTACAAACTCTGCCACAAAGACTTGATTCTTCAGTTGAATGGGAACCCATTAGAGAAGGGAATCAAGTGAAGCTTAAGACAAGATATGGTCAGTTCTTGAGAGCTAATGATAGTATTCCACCTTGGAGAAATTCAGTTACACATAATATACCTTATCGTACATCAACTCAAGATTGGGTTTTATGGGATGTTGATGTGGTTGAAATATTGGTTCATTCTCCTGCTCCTAAGCCTCCTCCACCATTGATTCCTCACGAGGAATCGGTTGCTGCTTCTGAATCTAGTTCACCATCATTTGTTTCGTCAGCATCTCCGGCCAGCTTTTCTAGACAAGAGGTATTGTTATTTATCTCTAACTTTCGATGTTGAAGTTCATGGATATTTTGCTGCTTATTGTTACGGGTTTGATTGAACCTTGTAGCTTTGGCCCAAACCCTTTATTTGCCTTAAAATTCATTAACAATATACAAATAATTAATTTAGAACTCAATATTAACTTTTGTAACCAACATTTTGCAACGAGTTTCTTTCACCATTTTGAAACCTGGTTATAGATATGAGATCGGTGACTTAATTTAAAAAAGATGATGAGAGATCTCCTTGGCTCACGAAGTGGCTTTAATTGATAGGGAATTTTAATCTAAAGACAACGTAGGAGATAGGAGAGTCAAAGGAAAGTTAGAATATTGAAAAAGAATCTTTTCGGATCGAATGAACTTGTGTTATAAATGGCAGAATTTGACAGTTTACAACTGAGTAATTTTCAAAAATCAGTATATCAATTTTTCAAGAAATGAATAGTTTAATCTAGCTCTGAAAACTAAGTCAAATTGACTCTTTGTAAGTGAAAGTACCATACAAAATGGTAGGAGTAATCAACAATTGCTACTACTAGGCCTACTGAATTAGTTAGGGTCGGTTATATGAATCTTCAGTATTCATTTTGTTACATTGGTAACATCCTATAAGTTGTCTTTTAGGAGAGTTTGAGGTTCTCTATTCTGTTATGATCATTGAAGGCTCTTTTTTCTCTTGACAGTCAGGAGAGTTTTTGGATAGTTCATTGATGAAGTTTGGAGATGGGAGGCTGATTTATTATCATATTGTCGATGAATATGGAGAAATCAATGAGGGAGTGGAAGGGCTTTGCATACCTTTCAAGGGAAATAGTGTTGAGGAGCTGACGAAGACATTGGAGGAAGAAACTGGGCTTGAGGACATTACTGTGTGTACTAAGAGTCCTTTGAATGGGAAGCTTTACCCTCTTCGTCTGCAGCTTCCTCCCAACAATGCAAATATGGATGTTATTGTTGTACCATCCGGCCTCATCTAATGGTGAGATTTTTAACTTATCTTGAATTGGTTCCATTTTGTGAAATTTGTAATCTTTATGTATTGAGGATTTTCTTGTTATCGAGTTACATAAAGGAGATCAAAATTTGTCAGCCACTTTTAGCAATATTTTAAGATCCCAGTATACTGTCCATCATTTTTGAAAAATGCTAAGTTAAGGGGGCTGAGATTCTTGAATGAAGAGTATTCTTGTGAATTTGCATCTTTAGATATGCTATTACCATTTAGCTACTTGATTTCTCTGGAGTTGGGAGATGCTTGTACAGTATGCTAGTTTTCCATTAACCGGAAAGGAGTCATAGGTAAATGATGTCTAACTGACACTCTCGATCTTTTGCTACGTTGAGAAGGGGGAAGGAGTCTAAATCAATGGACAATAATGAACCATCATTGATGGACGTTGCACGTGACACGATCAATTCGACTCAAGGTCTGGCGTTAGATATAGAAGACTTTAGCCACATCTTAACCCATGGTTGAAGAATTAGGCGATCAATAAAGTCCTCCCCTGGAAAAAATATCCGAAGATCTTCTCTTTCCTTTTCATTACAAACTGTTGGGGTCATTGCTCCAGATCTTGTTCTCCCGGTGTGGTGCCTTTATTTCATGTTGCTTGTACAATTAACTGCAATTCTATTTGTGCTCATCAATCTGGTTAATTAGCTTTAGCATAAAGTGTGCTGATTATATTACCATTGATCTTTCGACGTATCTCTAAACTTCTTGTTTTCGTGTATCAGTAGCAGGAGATTTTGCAAATGCAAGGATGCAAATGTAGAGCAATTTGGAGGGCACTACAATTGGTGCAACAAAGCATCATCTTTCTAGCATTTTGGTTCATCAACCTATTCAGTCCTCAGTGGTTATAAAGCATGTACATATATTGTTTTGTGAAGAGAGAGTTGAAAGATAGTTGTCAGTAGATTAGTTAGTTTGGCAGATATATACTATATCCTTGCACTGAATAATGAAAAATGAAGAAGAATAGGTGGAAGAAGGGAGATTCTTTTTAAAAAAATTCTCCCTTCTTAGAGGGGGTGGGTGGCATTGTTTCTTGAACTCTATTTTGTAGCTAGAGTTTTCTATTGTTTGATTATTTGGAGACTAGTTTGGCTGTAAATTCTTTATCATTGAGATCGAAGTTTACCACTTTCTCTTGATTGTCTTCAAGGAATTGCATACATGTGTTACTTTTTCCTTCCAAAAGACTGCGAAAAGCAACTGCTTGTATATACTTTGGGTAACTTGGTTCCCCTTCTCTAAACTAGCGTAGAAGCAAAAGTGGCTAAAATTAGTCATTCAAAGATTGTATATTGATCTAGTACTATTTTCTATCATTAACATTTCTGGAATTTACATAGAAAAGAAGATAAATATTATGATCCACATTGCTGCCGATGAAAATGGTCTTTACCGCTCCGCTCTCATGTAGAAATGAACATCTTTTTGACTAAAATTCACCTTCACTATTAAGGAATCATTAGTCTAAAAGCTGAAATCACGGACAACAAAATTGGATAGCTCATCCTCTTGTTTATTCGATGTAATGATCACTATTTGCCAAATTGTCACCGCGGTTTGTTAAATCGTAGTAACACCTAAGACAGTTATAAGAGGCTCAAATAGATTTGCTTGAGATGGTTTTGTCCAACTACAGCTACTCACACTGACAAGTTAAGATTTTCCCAACTTATTCCTACCTTTTTCTTCAGCTGTAAGAGTCTTTTAGTAAGATTTAATAGCCATAACTAACTTAATTTGGTTAGTTTTAGGTGTTTGAGCCTAAATAAAACAGTTGATGAAGGATTTTGTGCAAAAAGGATGAAAAGAGATGGATTTTGGAGTAAAAGATTGAAGAATGGGAAGATTGAAGAAAACAAAAGCATCTGCCCACCGATCAGAAAATGTGTAGAGCTGGTTTTTTGGCTCAAAATTGAAAAAATTTGGTTTTAGTGTTGAAGCCATAAGACTTAAGAAAAAAACGTGGAGACGAAATATTCGGCTCCACGCTTCTGAACACCTAAAAGAGGGATGAAATTCAAAAATAGTCATATTTATAAGTGGTATTTAACAACATAGTCATCATTTCAAAAGTAATTGAATTTAACTACCTTTTATCTAAAGATAAATCTAAATAAAAGTACTTTCAAAATCTGGAAACTATTCCAACATAATATACTGGAGTTTGAATTTTTTACAAGTAAACTTCCAGCATAATATACTGAAGTTTCAATATAATATACTGGAGTTCTAACATAATACACTGAAGTTCTAGTATAATATACTGGAGTTCCAGCATAATATAGTGGTCTAACATATTATACTGGAAGTTCATACACAGGTGCTCCAATCTCCAATATATTATGATGGAGCTTTCCGTGTGCTGGAGTTCCAGCATAATATGTTAGAAGTTCATACACAAGTGCACCATTCTCCAGTATATTATGCTTGAACTTTTCGTGTTGCAGTAAAATAGTGGCTATTTCTCATGAATGACTTTGCAAACACTGGCTATTTTTCAATTGTCAATCCGAAAATTGGCTAACCCGTACTATTTTTACTCGAAAGAGTTGAGAGTCTGCCTAGGTCCACAAAATATTTTCGGTTCCACGATTTCATCCACGGAAAATACCTGAAGCTAAACTTTGACTGAAGCGGAGTAAAAACGTGGAGATGATTTCATTTTGCCTCCGCGATTTAGGATTATACTGGGTTATTGTTGTTGTTGTTGTTGATTTAGCACTGTCTGAGGGGTTGCTCTGATGGTAAGCAACCTCCACTTCCAACCAAGAGGTTGTGAGTTCGAGTCTCCCCAAGAGCAAGGTCGGAAGTTCTTTGAGGGAAGGCTGTCGTATTTGGAAACAGCCTCTCTACCCCCAGGGTAAGGGTAAGGTCTGCGTACACACTACTCTTCCCAGACCCCACTAAATAGGATTATACTGGGTTGTTGTTGATTTAGCACCGTCTGAGGGGTTGCTCTGATGGTAAGCAACCTCCACTTCCAACCAAGAGGTTGTGAGTTCGAGTCTCCCCAAGAGCAAGGTCGGAAGTTCTTTGAGGGAAGGATGTCGTATTTGGAAACAGCCTCTCTACCCCCAGGGTAAGGGTAAGGTCTGCGTACACACTACTCTTCCCAGACCCCACTAAATAGGATTATACTGGGTTGTTGTTGATTTAGCACTGCCGGGCCAATTTTGTCAAGAGTTCTAGAAGACTGTAAATAGAAGTTTAGGTCATTTTGAGGACAATCTTTCATTGTCTTGTACTCCACAACAATTTTTCGGCTATTTTGGGAAGGATTAATAGATCAACAACATTTTTGTTTGAATTTCCTAACAACTTTAGTTTTTAGTTTTGCTTATTTTCTTATTTCTTCTTTTATTTTTCATTTTCAATATGAGTAGCTAATTTCTTAAGCTAGGATTGTGAACCTTAAGAGCTCATTTGGTACGAGCGATAAAGGATAATTAATTTCGAAATTAAATTTAAGTTGAGTTTATCCCATATTTGGTTGGAATTAAATAATGGTATAACTAATCCCGGAATTAATTATCCCGAGAATGTAGTATTTCTTTATCCTTATGGGAGGGTGAAATAGCTAATCCCTGGATAATTAATCATGGGATAATTTATTTTGCAACCAAACGACCCCTAAGTGGGGTTATGTTTTTGGGCTGTTAATATAAATTTTAAGTTTGATTTGGCTTTGTGCTATCTAATTACTCCATGCTTTATTGAGATTTTTGTGGTTGGAAACACTAAATTCACGCCTATTTTGCTTGTTCTAGCTTGAAAAGGTGGAATTTAGCTTGGGTACAAAGTAATTAGCAAGGAACCAAGTGGATTAATGATAGTAGGCTAGATACCCATATTTTTGTCACTCTGTGTCTCGCCATGCGTAGCGGGGCGCTAGTGCAAATTCCTGCAGAGTTAAATCTGAGTAAAAGCTCAAGAAATTAAACTGAGATCACGTTCAGGGGTCGAGGACCAAGTTTGGATGTCAAAAAGTGAGAAAAAAATTACTCTGAGAGAAATGCACTACCGCGTCGCACCATGCGTAGCGGGGCGCTAGTGCAAATTCCTGCAGAGTGAAAAAAATAGGCCTCTAAACTTTCCCACTAATGCGGCGCATGGTGCGCCGCGGTAGTGTATTTTATCGCCCAACTTTTTTCACTTCGGCTTGGAAATGATAGTTTCATTTGGGCTCGTTCCTACATGGTATAAATACATCAAAAACATGATTTTTAGAGGAATTTTGACCTTGGAAGCTTTGAGAGAGCATTGGAGGCTACAAGACACGGGATTTCATCATCTTCCATCAATTTCGATACGGGAGTTTGGATTGTAACGTTAGGTTGATGCTTCCTTACTCTTTACTTATAACGGTGATAACTCCCTCCATGATTATGGAGTAATTTACCATAGGGTTTGGTAGATATTGTGTTTTGATAAATATTTTTGGATTTTAACTCTATTTCTTTGCATGAATTCATTTATGGAGTTTTGAATTGTTGCAAATTTATTCACCCGATTATTTAATCGAAAGAAGAATATTTTGGTGATTATCTTTGCATTATTTTGTCTAGTTTAATTCAGTGATTCTCTTAAGTAATCGAAAGATCTTGTTGAATTGTTGATTAAAGCAAGTTAGGAGAATATTCGAGAGACGTTTTCCTGAAGACTAATCCATTAACGCATGATTGCATATATACACAATACTTATATTAGTTCACCTCGTAGAGTTAAGATTTAATCGAGAGAGGAGTTTTGACTACACATTTGAACTAATCATCGAGTGAATTCATGAGAATCATTAGAATATTAGAGTGAATTAAACTAGAGTTGAATCCCAAATAGCTATCTTGCACCTATCCTGTCATAACCTTTATTTCTCACATCGATAAGAAACCAACTTTGCTAATCTCTAGTTCTTTGCAGTCAATTGTCAATTGCTTTACTTTAATAGTTAATTGTAGTTCGTACTCAATCAAGTTTTCATCATCCTGAATATCAGTAAAATCATAAATTACTAGAGCATTGTTTAAATCCAATCCTTGTGGAGACGATAATCATAACTACACTATTTTTGGCTAGCAAGAATTAATTTCGTATTTTATTTGCTCTCATCATTAATCACTTAATTAATGAAATCTAGCTAGGAATAATGTGATTTCTACTTGGGATAATAAATTGCTCGTCTTTGAGCCTTAGTCAACTTGGAAGAGCAATTTGAGGTGAAAACCACTGTTCGAAGACATTAAGCTGGTGGAATAGAAACTGAAGCCATATCTCATGCTTAGTTAACTGGAATTGAACATTGCATAGCACAGATGAAGGGCCTAGTGTCTTTCTCTTATTTGTTACAACTACATCTTTACTTGCACCTTAAGTGTTCGATAAAATTCCTTGCTACGATACGGAATTCCAACCCTCAGAACCGTAATGGCGCATAACATTTCACTTGCTAGGCAAGCCAACATTAGATATAGTTATTAACTATTTTTAATAATTCAAACCAAATGAGAACTAATAAGGTAGATAAACTGAAATAAAGTTGATAAATAAACTGAATTCCAACCCTCAGAACCATAATGGCGCGTAACATTTTACTTGCTAGGCAAGCCAACATTAGATATAGTTATTAACTATTTTTAATAATTCAAACCAAATAATAACTAATAAGGTAGATAAACTGAAATAAAGTAGATAAATATAGTATACAGCGATAACCAAATACAAATTCCAAACTTGGTGTCATGAATATACGAGCATCTAGAGTATTACAAATAATAGTCTGTATGAAAGCATAATTATCTGAATCAAAATAAATAGCTAGAGTAATGTAGAAGGGGACTCCAAGGCTGCGAATATTGTGCAGTTGTACCTCAAGTCTCCATCAAGTACCGGATCCGAGAACTCTACTGACTGCCGCTAGGACCAATTCCAAAATCTGCACAAGAAGTGCACAGTGTAGTATGAGTGCAACTGACACCATGTACTCTGTAAGTGTCGAGTCTAACCTCGACGAAGTTGTCACGACCCAAAATCCACTAAGGGTCGTGGTGGCGCCGGACACCGCTGTCAGGCCAGCCAATTAGATTGCCGATTTAAAAATCCTTTCTAAATACATAAAATTCCAGAATTTTCCTCCCATTTTCACAAATAAAAGAGTTTTGCTTAAATTCAAATTTACAATAATAATTAAATCAAACTTTTTCGAAAATCATCCCAGAACCCGGTGTCACAGGTGCATGAGCGACTACTGATGATGAAATAAATACAATCTCTGTCCGGAATACAATGGACAGAAAATAAATAAATCAAGTACAGAAAGGAACTACACTAGCTACAGGTTGCCTCGCAATTTGCAGCTCACCTAGTCTCTGAATCGTATGTGCTGCTGCGCCCAGAAGGCCGCTATAATGAAGTATACCTGTGCAACAAAAATGCACAGAAGTGTAGTATGAGTACGTATTCAACGTGTACTCAGTGAGTGTCCCGCCTAATACCGAATGGGTAGAGACGAGATGGTCAAATTTGACACACTCTAATGGTCCAACGATCATTTATTTTCGATATACATATCAACAGTGGATTTATTATATAGCATGATTTTTATCCAAATAGAGGAAACAAGTAAACACGTAATTCCTTCATAGGAAATTTTCAAGGTTTCTTTTCATTATTAACAATATGATCTCGAGCCATAATG